>JAOWBP010050596.1:0-18780 GCA_028571105.1 Tragopan temminckii
ACGAACAGTTAATTAGGATGTACTGAATACTGTCTTTTTAGGTCTGAATCCTCGTGTTTACTTCATCTTTTGTATATCACTTTGATTTGGAGGAGTGCAGGCTAAGCAGTTCAGTCACTCCTGAGGACAAAACAAAAGTTCTTGTTAAATCTTACATGTTTTCATTAATGTTTAAAGTTACTAATTTAGTTCAGGGCAGTGCTTAATTCTCACAGCTGTTCTAAATACATGCTGTAACTTAGTCTCAGCATAAACACAAGTCTGTTGATGTATTCTTTTACTGGGGGAAGGGGACCACATTTCAACAGCTTATGTTATTTGGTTCAGGGAAGAGTGCCTGTGCCTAATCTCTCTGAAGCTGCCAGGAATGTCTGTTTGCTTTGGGGAGAGGGGTGTAACTTCTTTTCTTTGTTTAAATTAAGATATCGCATGTTTTGCATGCTTGTAGGTCTCCATAGGGAGATGCTGCAGGCCTCTTGTACGCTTTCAGTTCTTAATTCTAGTGGGCACATCAGTCTCTGTCCAAAAGCTAGATACAGAGAAGATGATACTGCTTACCTCTTCTGTTTATAGAGACTCTATCAGGTCATATTCCTGCATTTAAGCAAGACTGAGTTTCCAGAAGTGGGCCTCAGAAGCTGTTTTCTAATTCACAGAATGAGAAGCATTAAAGATTTTTTCCAGGATTACTGTGATTTTGAGTGAGCTACTTAACTTCTTTTCCCCTTTATTTCTAATGGCACACCTCTTTGGAAATCATTCCATGAGGATGTTGCTTTAATGCTTCAAAGTTATTTAGCAGTGTCAATACATGAGATGCTCTTAGCTGGAGTATTCTAGCCTTCATTTGTTTAGATGATGACTGTGGTATTCATTCAACTCAAACCCGCTGCATAGTTGAAAGTTAAGTGGAATTGTAAGACTGAATTGGATTGTTCTGTAAACAGAAATAAATGGATTTGCTGCCTGGATGATCAGTTTAGGTATTTTCTTGCATGACCAGAAATAGTCATGCACTTTTCATCTATACTGAAGAAGCAAGAAATTTATTTAAGTCTAAATATTTACTGTGATTACAGTTAAAAAAATGATCCTGTATGCAGATCGAGCTTTCTAAGATACCTTTCAAAGCAAATGCCAATTGGATGTGTTACTTCTGCTGGAGCCTTTTCATGCACTTGAGGGTTTTATGCATGCATGTATGTGTTCTGTGTAGTTGATATCATTGGATCCATGTGTAACACTGATATTTTCAGAGTGAAGATATTCTCTTACCACTGATACAGGAGGATGCAGAATAGTTGGAGGCCCTTAATGTGGATTCTTTATGCTGAGAAAGATTGTTCCCGGATATCTTTGCTGCTCCACTACAATGGTTGCAGAAATGCTAATGAGTAGAAGTTCAGCTTAAGCTAATATTTGTAAAGAAGGTTTTGATACCCCAGCTTATTAAGAGGAATAACTGTGCACACAGTTAAAAATAGATTTTTGGCAGCACATTGTAGTTACAAGTAAAAGCATGTCTTTGAACGTGGGTTTCTTTCAAATAAATTAGAGGTGCTGTGTTTGACAAAAATGCCTGCTTGTTTGTTTTTCTTGAAGCATAAATTAAAACTACTGTTAGTGATGTAACATTGTCTCCTTGTATAGGGTTTACTCTATTGCAGGATTTCTGAAGCAAGATCTGTGTTGCCTTCTGGGGGTGCAGTCTTTGCTCACTTTGAAGCATCACAGGATGGTGGACGGTGTACACGGCAGCAGAGCAGTGAGCCTGCCTATCAGCAGGGTTTTCTAGCTCATTTGAGGACTTCACCAGTGCTACTTTGTAGCTTCTAGTCACCTTTACAGGAAGCAAAGCTTGCTCTCCTGTTGGTGTACAGAGAAACACCTATGTGTAACATGAAGGAAACCAGTGGGATGCTTGTTATGTCCTCTGTAGAAAAGATTAAAAAAAAAATAGAAATATGGAAAATGTGGAGATTAAATTTCTATGCGTAAGTATGCAGACATACACGTGCAATGAATTACATGTGAACTCTAGTGATTTGTCATCTTGGCCACCGTTCGCATGTGATGTTTCTAACAGCTTCTGAAAGGAAACAACAGCTAATGAGAACTCTGATTCTTAAAGCTCATCAGATCTGTACCTTTTTCATTTTCCTTTTTAGTGCTACAAGCAGACTTTATTTGGCCTCAATCCCAAAGTGATACTGGTTTCTAGCAAAATAAATTGGAGCACTTTCAAGTTATTAACCTACATTACAGTGTGAATGTGCCTCAACAGATCTGTCACAGATATTGTGTAGATGGGTCTGACTCTGATGTTGCCCTGGAAGCCATGCAAAAAATGCTATAAATTGTAGTGCAGAATGATTGGACTTGTTTTATCTGAATTATGAAATTATCTCTAGGTAAGTGGTAATTGATATTAGCAGGATCCAAGAAATAGCTGGATGTCATTGTAGCTGGATGTCATAGAGGATCTTTGTCTTCTGACTTTGAGTTTCTGATATCCTTTTGCTCTTGAGTTAATGCAGAGTGAATGCATAGTAAATTACTGGATAAGGAAGGTTTCTTTTCAATGCTGGTATTTGATATGGTGTCTTTTTCCTGTGGTTGTATGAAATAGTTGGCTGTTTTAATCTGTAATGAATATTCTGCTTGTGTTCCACCAGTCCTTTTTTGGGGATGTTCAAACTCATGCTCTTATGTTGTGATGCTGTGGGCACTTCCTGCTTGTTTTCTTGTTGCTAAAGGAACAAAGAAAATCAGTCTAAAAACTTCTGGCAGGTATTCAGGACTTCATAAAAGTAAAGGAGGCATTGAAATGGGATATTACATCTTTACAAAAAGATTCTTTGAACTCTGTGATCGTTCTGAGGGAAGAGGGTTTTAGACAAGTAGTTCTACAGAGAAACACGTGTGTGGTAGGAAGTAAAATGAGGTGCTTATTAAGGTTTCCTGTGTAGGAAAGATAGGGAGAAAAAACAGAACTATAGAAAATTCTGAGGTGGAATTTCTAAGCGTTATTTAAACTCTGGAAACCATAGGATTTTAGAAAACAAACCTTCTGGGACAACAAAACCAACTTCTTTCAGCTCATCTCCCAGCAGTCATCTGCTGAGATTTCAGTTGTGATTTTTTTTTTGTCTGAGCAGGTTTGGCCTGTCACATCAGGGCTAACCTGCACTTGTCCTGCTGTACAAACACCAAGTCCTGAGTCTCTGGTCTTGTTTGTTACATATTTTAAGTAATTCTTTGAAGTTACGTGTCTTGGTCAGTGCTGGGTAACTCTTTATGGACAGCATAGCTACGCTCCTCCTTCAGTCAGCGTAGGCTAAGATCTTAAAAATGTAAATGGCTCAGTGTTTTACCGAATTGCCTTAACAAGGAAAATGAATGCTTCTGTCTGTTCTAGAAGTGGTGACAAAGAGAAACTGGTTGATGCCAGTAAGTGCTGAGGCAAGTCTTAGCAAATACTTGTCTTCTGAATTCTGAGCACAAGTGTTCTCAACTTTAATTTTAATTCACAGTTCTATTGAGTATCTGCATTACTCCCATGTTGTACATGGAGGAGCTGAGGTGCAAAGCAACGTCCGTACAATCTCATGCAGCTTATCTGCGGTGGAATTGAGGAGGTTTGGGACTGATAGCCAATTCTGCAGTCTAATCATTGAAATGAGTTCCTGGGATCCTGTGTGAATGATGCCAGTGAAGCAGTGAGGAGTAGCACCCTGCTCTAACTTCAGGTTACGATGTGCTTTTAGCTAGTTACCAGCGATTCCATTTGCACTGTTTCAGACTGAACTGTTGCATTATTTATCAGTTGATTTCTCGAGGGTCAGCTGGAGCAGCCAGTTTCAGCTAGGTTCAGAAATTTTCTATTCTCAGAATCTCACTAATGTTAAATGGCACAAAGTGGAAAAATTCTGTAGGCTACCACCATACATAGTAAAGTTAAAGCCAGAGAGTGAAAGTATTAGCGTACAAATGAAAAACTGCAGATAAACTGGTGGGCTCAGTCTCACAAGAAGCATCTTGCAGATCCAAGTTGTTTCCTGACTCTTGTTCCAGTCCTTCACCGCTTATTCTCTTTGCCCTTTTCATCCTCTCTAGTTCAAAATCAATCATGCAACTTCTTATTTTATAGCAATAAGAAAATAAATGCCTTTTGTAGTTCTTGCATAATAGAAATGAAGTGGTTATGTATACCAGCTGTCAATTTCTTTTTCTTGTTAAATGCTAGTATTACTAATAATTGGATAATTGTGTAGGAATTTTCTTTTTGGCTAATGTCCATAATGGGTAGCACAGGCAGAAGATTCTCAGCCATAGCACTGTGGAGTGGAACGTACAAGCGATTAATCGTTTCACTGAGCTCTTGTAAACAAGGTCAGCTCAGCAGGCATTCATGAAGTCCTTTATGAAATGTGATGCTGTCTTCATTATCCTTTCGAAAGGTTTTGCTGTGGGAGCAAAGTGGCAGGCAGGATTTCTGTGCCATGCTGTTTAAGTATTACAGTATTTCTCAAGATTTGCAAAACCCAAGGATTAAGACACATTTCAAAGAAAACAAACAGAAAGCAACAGGGCATGTAGTCTTCTCTTTCTTAACTGTATGTTATATTAATCTTAAAGCTGTTCCTTGCCTGAATTAAGTCACAGTCATTCACTGAGTCTAGACTAACAGAATTACTTTGAATTTAGTGCCTGATTCATTGTTTTTAAGCTAATATTAAGTAATTTTTCTGTTATTTGCAACCAGAAACATGTAGAAGGCCCCAAACCTATAGATTGAGCCCTGTGCGTCATGAGAAAATTGAATATTTTACTTCATTTTGGGTGTGAACAAAAGACTTCAGTTACCTGCTTTCTACTTGTCAGGCTTTTAAGGCATGCTTGCTGGATCAAATGGAAGTGCAAAGTACAGGGCGCTTGGTACCCAGGCGTGAAGCAGCATGCTGACGGGATAGATGCCAGAGTTTGCTTTGCCCAGGGGATTGAAATGCCTTGCTGCCTTGGATGGATGTGGAAGGGAGTGCTGGAGCTCGCAGGACAGGGCAGTGACCTGTTCAGGGATCACTGAGCAATCTTTCCTGCTGGAGACCAGCCTGTGCCCTGGCAACAGTGTCTCCAAGGAGAATGTGCTCTAGGCTCTCCTGTCCCTGGCTCCTCCCAAATGGAGAAGCAGATTAAGTTAATGGCTTTAGTTGGAGTCTTGCATGGAAATTTCAGCTTCCAATGGGATTGTGTCACCAGGAGACTTTTCCCAGTAGAAAGGTATAAAAGGTCTGTTACCATGTGATTTGAAAATAGATCTTAGTAAAATTCTCTAAACATTTTGCCACCTAATGTGGCTACCGAGAGCCATGACGTTAATCGTGAAATGGATAGCTGCCATGTGAGCATGGGGCCCAGGTGTCTTTAGCAGGACTGTTGGTGCAAGGCCTTGTTTGTGCATACTTCTCTGGCTGCATTGTGGCGTTTGTTATGGGAAACACGTTTGCCTTACTCTTCTTCATTGTCTGCTCAAGATACTGCCATGGGCTGTTGAGATGTGGAGTACTTGTCCGAAGTTGCATTTTCTCAGTCTTAGCTCAATGTGTTGTCCAAGCCAGTAATTTTTTTAGAAGAAAAGGAGCAGAAGGGGCAGAGCACAGAAAGCAGTCAATGCAGAGTGCCTCTGGTTAATGGCAGTCTATTCCAGGATAGCAAATTGTTTGTTTGCAGCTGTGGTTTCCCTGGTAGGCGGTTGCTTGTTGCTGGCCTTAGAAAAATCCTCAAAGGACAAAGTAGGAAAGGACAGAGAATTTATAGTAGTTTGAATAATGCATTGATGTCAAAGTACATCTGATATGTAGGGAGTATTAATTTTTAACAGCTGCCAGTAGGTAGAAATAAGTTCTCTGATCTATACCTCCTAAAATATAATCCAGAATTGTCATGTTCAGCTGGTCACAAGATTAGGTAAATCTGCAAGTGAGAGTTAGCAGCAGTGAAATGAACACGAGCAGAGGTGACACAGGCTTGCCGGAGGGTAGAACATGCAGTCCATTTCAAGTTCATGTTGATGACACTTGTTTAGAGCATAGTGGTTGGTAACCCTTTTCTTTCTGCTTCCCTGCTGTGAAAGTGGATCACAGTGTAACATGCCAGTGGCTTTTGGAACTAATCTCAAGGCCTTATCTAAATGCAGGGGTCTTAACTGGAAGAGCTGTGCTGTGTTTCTCCTTAGCAGGCAACATAATGTGCCCCTTGTATCACTGCAATACTGTCATCCCTGTCTATAGCAAACTGCACTTTAAAAAGAATAAATGACTAAAATAAATGGCTATATATTTAAAGAAAGCAAGATGGTAGTAACATAAGCCTATTATCTTATTTTTAAATCAAGCTTTTGTTTTAATAATTAGCATTTGAGGAAAAATTTGCTACACTTAGATGAATTTGTACATTACTACTGCTGTAGACACTATTTCAGACTGGACCTTGTGAGTGTGCTCCCTGTTAAAGGAACAGGATTGCTGATAGAATAAGAAAAGTGACCTGTTAGCTTTGGAGTTCAATTAGATGGAGTTCATTCAGAGGAAGGCAGAAGATGAAGAATTCCCATAAATGCTGATGCAAAAGAAAATGTTAGTTGTAGTTCTGTAACCAGGGCTGAGAAGGAATAAGGCATGGGAGTAGAGTACCAAGTGATTTTTTCAATTCTTTGTTTCTTTCACTCTCAGTAGAAGAGGAGTGGTGTTTAGCCCAGTAGGCACTGAAATTCTTTGCCTTCCCTGTTGCTCTGTCTCCCCTACAGCTTGACAGCCAACAGTGTCTCTTCTGACAATCTAAGCAGAAATTTTGGTTAAGTTTTTTAATTTTTTAAGAAAAGTAAAAAAAAAAAAAAAAAAAAGAACCATACCAAACTTATTTGGGAGAAAGCTGTAATTTAAGTTACATGAAGAGGGCTGTTGCAAATAAGTTTTTAGTATATTTTGTGTTTGAAGTTAGTTGGTGAACGAAGTAACTCTCTTCATAAAGCAGACTATTGCTCTTCTCTGAAGGTTGTCTTCGGGCACACTGGTACTGCATAATTCACTAACAACCCAGTGGTTGCATCCGATTTGACTGTACTGCTACCTGAGGATTGCTGTGACAGTACGTGACCTTTTTGCTGGAGGACCCAGCCCTTGGTACAAACCTAGTATGGAGAAATTGAACCTGTATTTAAAAACTAAGTTTCCAACCTTGTGTATTGCAGAGAGAATTAGCACTGTTAAAGTAATGCCAAAACCCAAAGGAAGACAAAACCTCTGAATTTCGTTTTAAAGCTCTCATATGATTTTGCCTGCTCTCCTGATTTTCTGGCACTTGATTAATAAATCTGACAGTGTAGGATTATTGCTAATATCTAGTGAAAAGAGGATAGTAAGAGTATTATGAATAGTTTCCAGCTGTTTCTTGATCTGTGCTCTGTCTGTTCAGGTTCACTGCACAGTCTGTTCCAAACTTCATCTAATAACTAGTTCTAATTAGGAAAATAATTGTGCAGATAATGCCAAGATATGTTCAAATCTTATTAGACTGGGTCTGATTATAACAATACTAATGACAAATAAGAACAAGCAGATTCTGAAACCATGTTCAGCTTCAGCTGAATTCTGAACTGTTTTGTGATGTGTTGAGCCAGAGCTATGCCTGAATGTAAAGAAGGCCCCCAGATGATTTAACCTTATAAAAAAGTGAAAATGCAGTGTGGTGGGTGTTGCTCATGAGCCAGTAAGGTATGGTGGGAAATAGCAACTGCTGCATAATTAGAGATTCTCCGAAGTGGGACAGATGTTGTGTTGCTTCACTTCCTTCATCCATTCAGCATTCCTTTTTATTTCCTGCAGTCTTTATTTGAACTGTAGAATTTTTGTGTTGGAAAATGCACAGAAATGTACTTAATTTGTGGTTTGTGTGGTTTTTCTCTTCCTGTACTTGCATACAAATCTCTCCAGGTTTATCTAATTGAAGTTATGACGTTTAAACGGTGTCCAATGAAACAATACATAGGGGTGCTAGAGAAGGGTTTGGAGCATCAGAATTAGTGTGTAGAGATGAGACACAAACTGCTTTTGCTAGGAACAAATTTTGAAAGTAGCATGAGTACTTACAGATTGTGTCTGATGTATAAGATTTGGTAAATTGAGTCAGGTAAACCTAAAACTTGTTCCTTAGTCCTGTCAGATGCTAAAGGCATCTTTGTTCAAAAAAACAATTTCCAGTTATGATTTTCTATCAGGCATTTGTCCAGTTAGTTTCATATTGTGGGGTTGCTAGCAGTGATAACAAAAATTGACAAGTTACGGATTTTTCCCTCCGGCTCTGTTTGCTTGTATGACTTCTGAACAAACGGTTTTCAGGAAGCAAAACTGGATGTATTTGTGATTGGCAAGGTCTTTGGTATTGAGCAAATTCTTTTTAGCTTTTCCTTTGGAGCTCTGTAGGATTTAAATGGTGCCAAGAAACTATTTTCCGGTTGACTTGACATGTACAGTATAGTTACTGTCAGGAAAGTTTTCAATATGTAGGCTTAGTTTTCTGCTGTATCCTTGCAGAAATGGCACTGTGAGCTGCTATTCGCTTCATTTCTCCAGATGTATTTACAGTTTTCAGAGCCTAACACTGACATTATCGCTCATTTTGGACTCATCATTCAGAGCTTCCCTGGAGTCGTGAGTTTCCCTGAGGTTTTTGGTCATACCTACTACATTAGAGACTGTCACTCGTCTAATGATTAACATGTGGCATCAATGCCAAATTAAGGATTCAAATTTACTTATGAAAAATAATGATTTTTGGTAATTAAACATTAGAATCCAATGTATCAGTGGTGCTTTTGGACTTGAGATCATTAAGAGGAAGGAAAAATTAAGTTGAACTAGTAGTTGGACTTGCGGAAACTAGTGGGAAGTGATTTTAGCTTCAGGTGCTTGTACTTACTGTGTAGATGTCTGCTCATGACTGCTCCTCCGTATTTGGTCATATGAGGTGATGTTAAATGCAGAATAATAAAACACTGTGATATGCCTGAAGGACTTGAATGGAATTTAATGTGGGCAGTTACTCAAACATGTAAAACAAAATTACTTATCAATATCTAGATTACACTGTCCCTATGCAAAACTGCTTCCATGCTTCGGCTTTCTTCCCTCCATGCACTTTTATAGTCTTGGTAATTCCGGAAATCAGTGACTGCGGGGGGAATGAGACAGCAATGTTTGTGATCCATCTAGTGTATTTGTATGCTGAGCATAAGAGTGGGGGTGGGCAGGCAGGCTGTGAGCACTGTCTCTAAGAATACCTGCAGTGAGAACATGCATGCAGACGACACCTCAAATGACTCCAGCTGCTGCTGTGTAATTCCATACTTGCGTAGGAGGCTTGTGGACTGATTTAGGCTGAAAGTGCACGCCAAGAGCAGTTTCCAACACTGATGCAAAAAGATGGCTGCACAGACAAGGGTCATCACATGAATACTAGCTATAGGCTAATAATATTAGTCTGTGGAAAACATCTAATATCCAGACCTGTTGGTAGTAAATGAGGATATTTTGTCAGGATCAGAAGAGAGATTCTAATATTGCTATAGTAAATGAATCGTAAGTGGGTTGGGAGTTGTAGCGAGTGTACTTCTGTGAGCTTTTTAAGATAGGTACCACACTTACAAAGTTGCTGCGGAAAAGAACAGGGTGTAAACAGACCTGAACTGATGAAACTGCCAGGAAAATATTTAGCTTAAACTCTGCCAGTGCTGCAGTGAACTTAGATGCAAGTCTGGAATGATTAAGAAGGTGACTGAAACATTCCTGAGGAACAGAAGCATCTTTGTCTAGTTACTTAAATTATAGGATAATTATATTGATAATAGCCTTCAATCTTAGCTACAAAAAGTCTTTTATCTGTTTTACAAAGTATGGTCTTTGTCTATCATGATATGTGTATTCTGCTAAAGAACATAGTGGTCTAGAGGCAGTTATGCTGTTGTACCCTGTTGTTCTATGGCCTGTATCACAGAAATGCAAGTATCCAAGGTCGTCTTCAGCCGCACACCCTCAAACAAATGGCAGAGGAGTTGGAACTAGGTGATCTTTGAAGTCCGTTCCAACCCAAGTCATTCTATGAAATCATCCACTTCTCTTCTGCCTTTGTCAAACTTATATGTATTGTCTTATCTCAGGCAGGAAAAAGAATGTTCTGCCTGATCAGCTAGGCTGTGTTCCTCTCCTCAGCCTTCCTGTCTCAGAGTTTGTCCTGAGTATTGCATTGATTTTTTGGATTTGCTGCTCAAGTGTTGCTTCTTTTTTTTTAAAAGTTACACTTCCTCAGTCACTAGCACTGAAAAAAAGAAAACAAAACAAATAAGTAGGCTTTATGTAGAATGCAGTGCTCTTCTGCCATTCTGGGTGTGATCAGTCCTGGTAGTAATAACCTCTGACAACTGAACTGTTTATGAAGAGGTGGTTTTATCCTGTGTCAGCCCTAGAAATGCCAGGCAAAATCACTGAAAGATAACAATGAGATTAAACTGTACAATGAAGTGTGTGAAAGTAGAATATAGATCCTTTAAATGCCCACACTATTTTGTTGCTGTAAGTAGACTATAGTTAGTATTATATATTAAAATTCAAATGAAGATATTTTATATTTTAAGTCAGTAATACTGGGGGAAGTATATAAATATTATTTTCAGATAAATAGACTGGTGTGAGCAATTGTAAAGCTCACAGCGTGAGTTTTACATCCAGAAACTGAAAACCTAGTTCAGCTGGAGGATGAAACTGGGTTTTCCAATGCCAGCATCAACGAGGAAATATTTCTTCATGTTACCAGACTCGAGCTGTTACCAGAGCTTTGCTAGATAGAATTCCTGATGCAATTAAAATAATGAGAAATGAACCTTTGCTTGTGGTCCTCACATCAGTGAGGTAATTGAACTGGAACAGCCTGAGATTTTTCCATTTTAACTTAGTGAATATGGCAGAATTCTTCTTGCTGTTTTGTTTTTCTTGCTTTGGAGACTTGCTGTTCACAAATGTAGTGCAGTAAGTGCTGAGTTCATCTATATTTATACTTTGGGAAAAAATGTTTCTGCCATCTCTACAGACATGAAGCAACCTGGATATTCCCAGGTGAGATCTTCTGTACTTCAGAAGTCACCTGTAGACTACTATTCTGTGTCTCAGGAGTTATCTCCATAGCTGAACTGAAGTGATGATGCATAAGGCTACATGTCAGTCTATTTTGAGAGGCTTTTAAGTTGCCATTGCTGTGCTCACAGTATTTTCAGCTGTGTAACTATTGGGGTGTGGAATTAATGTGTGTTTGGAGGATTTGGTTCTCCTGTGGTTTAAAACGGCTTTTTTTTTTTGCTTATTTGAAATTCATCCCTGTTTATATGCTTTGTATAGGCTTTGTAGTTCAGTATTTTCACACTAGATGTCAATCTTCTTGCATACGTAGAGGTTGCTGTGTATTTTGCCTTCTAGATACTTCTTTCAACTGGTCTAGCAGAATCCTGTTTTCCACCTACTTTGCAGAGAACTAACATCATGAGAGAAATAATGAACTTAAATATCTAATTCCTTTTGCTGGCTAACACTGAAGACAATTTCTTCAAAGTAAGGCGTAGCAGTTTTGGGATTGCCTTATGCAATTAAAATCTTTGATTTCCATAAAGCTGATCGACAGCTTCACTAGAAATAGAAAATCCAGTAACCTAAAAGTGGAAGTTGGGAAGACTTAGGTGTAGTACCTTCCTAGCTTCTATGAACAGAAAAATACATGTCGATATTCGTTATTGTTAGCTGATTCTTGCTACTTGAACGCTGTATGTGATCAGTGTGGTAAAATGGCTTAATGTTTGTCTGAATAGTGCTTTGTTGTTTGCTGAGGCTGCAAAAATATAAATGCAGTCTAGAGGAGATCGTAGCTGTGTGCCTGTGTCACCTCCCCTCTGTTCTGCTTGTTCTGTTCTTTTAGCAGGCAGGGCAGTGTGTTGAGGAATATAACAGGAGCAAGACTGAACTTAGTAGGAACACTCACTGTAACACACTGTAACACAGGAAATATAGAGTATGAAAGATTTAAGTCTGAAAACATCAATTCTAAACGTACTTCTTATCTACTGTCTTAAATAGGAATGTATATTATATAAAAATACAGAATTTGTTTCAGAGCTTAATTTCTTAGTTGCTTTTCCCTGTCCTTTTCCAAATGTCATTCCTGCGAGGTCTTTGAGAAGGTGTTTTGATTCTCATGCTACGTGGATGTTCTGCCTGAATGCTGGTAAGGACAGTAGTTTTGGAATGCTCCCTCCCTGTAAGGCAGGCAGGTTCTCTAATAGGAGTGTCTGCCCATTGCACTCACGGAGCTCAGTGTAGGCAGAGTCCTGCTGAGCTGTCTGCAGCTTTGTATGCCTAGAATGAAAGCGTATCAGTTTCCTGACGCTCGTTATTAGTCTGGTACCCTTGTCTGTACTCAGAGCGGAAAGGAAGAAAGATCTGGCACTTGCACAGAAACACTGAGCAGGTCTCTGAGTATAGTGGGACAAGCGGAAGTAGGCTCCTCATGTTAGACTTGTGTCAGCCAGGACTCAGGAATTTTTGCCTAAGCTTCTCTGTTCATCTGCAGCCTAAGAAGGTACTTAGGTTCTTTTCACATGTGCACCTGTCCTTTAGCTGTTCTTAGTTTCTAGATCAGGAGTTACAGCTGGTGTTTCCTAAGGATTCAGAAATCTTAGTTTCATATAAGTGGGGTTGAACTCCAAAATTCCTCATATGGGTGTGTATGTTTGTAGTCTGTCAAAAAAAGTGACTTGAAGCTGAAGGAATCCTTTGAGGTGTACCATCTACGTGCATTCAGCATCCTGAGCTCCAGCACCCTTTTTTGAAGTTCAGTGCATTTTTGAGTCAGTAGTTGAAAGCAATGTAAAGAGCTGCTTGTCCATCTTATGTTGCTGCTGCAAAGCATCAGCTGAACTACCAAAGGCTTGGACTCTGTAGGCGTGGTTAGAAAAAATCAACTCGGAACTCAAGCAGGGAAACATCAGTTGTGGTGGACAGTATATCTAAAGTAGTGTGGAATCCACTTAAAGGAAAAGGAAGATTGCTTCAGAATGAGACAAAACTTTGACCTTGTGTTATTCATGCATGCTACCTGAATTCATGATGCCTGTGAACACTGTTGTAGCAGGGCCAGACTTGCATCTCTTCCTTGGTGAATTTAGTATGAACTCCTGCAGAATTCGGGATAGACAAATACTGCAGAGTTGTCTTAAGTTCTGGGAAGCTTGTTTGGAGCTTTTAGATTCTAAAGAATTTTTCTTGCAGGAATGCAGCATTTAAATCAGGGGGAGGAACAAGGTGGTATCTAGACATCGTAATAAGAAGAGCTGTCTCAAAGGCGTAATGCTATGCAAAAGTCAGGTCTTCTGCACCGACTGTTATACTCTACAGATCTGCTCTTGCTGGTCTGTGCTCCTGGCTAATGTAGATGTAACAATATTGTGTCTAGTTAATCTGTTGCTTAAGTACTGTTCTAAAAAGTAATTGTCCTCTTGACCTTGCAGAAACAGTAAGAGAATGGGAAATCTTCTAAGACTGGCAGGAGTAGCACAGATATCTAGGGGGAAAAAAAAGAAAAAAAAAAACAAGATGCAGAAGTTTCTGTCTTAAGTGTAACAGTGGAAAATAAATAAAAGTAGTAATTGCTGTGGGTGCTACTGGCAGAATTCAAGGAGTTACACTGAGGTCTGGGCACAGAGCAAGTAATAGTGGTTAGCTCTGTTCTGTTTCTTTGCTCTGTTAGCCTCTTTCATTGTGTTATCTCCAGATTTGTGGTGGATCTCTGCTTTTTTTTCTGTAAGAAAATAAGTGTTACATTTTTAGATACTGCTAAAATATTGATCTAATAACTTGCAGAACTTTTTCTGGACAAAGATAAGTATGATTCAGTATAAGGCTACTATCCTTTGTCAGCTGTGCCATCTTGATCTTTGGCTGGCTTACAAAACTAGATCTATCTCTTTGCTAAGTAGCTGTGGAGGAAGGAGCAGGAAGGCCTGTTCCGTGGCCTAGAACACTAGCTGGCATCACTGAAGCGTTGTGTGCTGTGGCTCTCTGGCTGAACTGGCTGAGGCACGTCCCAACCTAAACCCCAGTGCCTGAAAAATATTTTATACTCTGGCAGTGCTTTAAACACATTTTCATCAGCATCTGAGTCAGATGAACTGTGCCTTAGCTGGAAATATTCAAACGAATTGTTACCACCATGAAAATGTCTCACATTATACTTTGTCAGACTGAAGTATTCCAATGACAGTAATTCTGTCCTTAACTTCCTACAGGAGTGCCATTAGGGTTTGGGCACATTAGCAGTGGTTTCCTGATGTAGGTAAGACTCTTCTTAAAGAAACATGATATTCTTTTCTACATGTCCCTTGCTATGTAGAGCAGAGTTAACATTTCCATGCCTGAATGAAAACAATTTTACTTGTGTACTTTGTTTAATATTATTTCTGATTGTGTGTTAAGCAACTAATGTAGCTGCCTAATTCCTCAAGTTTTCAGTGCTTTCTCTGAAGCAAAATAAAATAACTTATGATGTTTTTTGTAATTATCAATACCTTCTTTTTACTGTAATTTTTTTGACATCTTCCTTTCTTATAAATCAGTAGAAGATTAAGAATTCTAAACAATGTAGAAGTATCTAATCAGAGTCTCTAGAGATTTAGATATCTGGTGTATTATTGTTTAGACATTACTTCAGAAAAGTTAAATAATACATTCAATGTGACAGTAAAACAGAACACAGGCATAGTTATCATGACCATTTAAATGGGCTTCTTGTTTATGTTGCATCATCTCTGGCGTAACAGAAATGTGTAGCTCTATCTGGATTTGCAGTGTCTTCATCATGGCAGTGAGTTGTGGCTGGGTGGTCACTGCTGCCCAAGTGTACGTAGCAATACATGTGAGGCTTCCTCTTATTTCCACATCTCTGCTCCTTGGCAAGATCACCTCAAAGCAGAGTGCTTCATGCTCTAGTGCTCAAAGTAGAGCCAGGGGATTCCTGCAAATGCAGCAAGGCGTTATCCTGACTCCAACAAAGTCTTGTCAGTTCTGCCCAGTCCCAGGTTTTTATTTATGGGGTTGTTTGGAGGAAGAAAAAAGTGGTTAGGACATGGTGACTAGTTCCGATGTCTGAAATGGTCACAGCATCCTTCAGCTGTTGCATTGATGCAGTGAGCAGCCTTAAATCAGTGTGATTCTGCCTTCTCAGTCTGGAACACAGATTTCTGCTGTCATGGACAGTGAAGATATTGCCTGGGTCTTTGTGTGTGACCACATGCTGCACACTGGAGCTTCCAGTCCTCCTTTCTGTGGCATTAAATCATTAGAGGCAGCGTTGGGAAAAAGTGTGTGCAGGGCAAGATGTGGCCCACTGCCATACTTGCATGTGTGATAAACCGTGGTTGTGGTTTGTAATGTAACTTCAGGTAGCTTATTCACCAATTATTTAAGAATTCTGAGTATGCGGGCACATGATTTTCTGCTTCTTCATGACATTAATTACAGACAAAAAGTGATGTGAACCTGAATTTCTTAAAGAACTCAACTTATTTTAGCTTATTAATTAGTGTTTTCTTTTTCCTATCCTTATACAAAAATCCCTTTAGTTCACAGTGGAGGTGCCGTAAGGCTAGGGAGGATGCACGCCGAGTAAGAAGATTCAGTGAATTTTAATTATGAAGTGTGATGCAGTCGCAGTTGAGTAGCAACAGCTGCTTTGATAATTGTACAGTACAGTAAAGGGTAATCAATTTCTCTAGGTGGATCACTAAATGGAAACACTGGGGCACATATGAAAGAACCTGTAATAGAAGGTTTGACACCCACATGGCTTATTTGGGCTGCCCTGATGGAAGAGGAGTGGTATTGGGCTGCATATATGTATACCTACAGCAGGAGCTGTAGGTAACACTCAGGTTCATGGGATCCTTGGCTGTCAAAAGAAGAATTCCCAGGAAATGAATGTCCCGTGTGAACCTGCGGGTGATCTGAAATTTGGGGCTCTGTTATCTAATGGTTCACTTACAGGACAGGATGCTCAGTGCTGGCATCGAGGCGGCCCTATTGGGAGTAGTGGGCAGGACCCCACCCTGCTGCGATGGTAGGAATGGGGTCTGGATGTCCTCCCACGCAGCCTGAGAGCAGTGGGCTGCTGGTGGTTTGTCCCCAACGGAGACAGATTGACCTCCTTTGGCTCTTTCTCGGGCCCTGAATCCACCTCCATGGGCTCCTCTCTGCTCTCAGGCAGGTCCATCTCCATTGGCTTGATGGTGTGGAGCCTTCACATTAGTTGCTGCCTCTTGGCTGGTGGGCACTCCATCCTGCCTTTCAGGTAAAGGAAATACTCTGCTCTGTAGCACAGAGTAGCCACTGGTGTCTCTTGCTCAGTGACTGGAGTTCTGGGCACAGGGTCCCCTTACTTATAGGGCTCAGAACTAAAGGCTGGCTTTTGACATCAGTAGGGCATGGTGATGCCATTCTAACAAAGTCCTGTGGTGACCAAAACAGGGCAATGTTGGGAGTTGGTGCCTACAGCCTGAGAGTTGGCCCGGCGTTGAAGGAGGAGGAAGGAAGAAGGCTCCACCTGGACATGGAGCTGCTGCTGTCACTGGGGCAGAAGCAGTTTGCAAAGCAGTGTGAAGGGCTGAGCAGCAATCCACCAGTTGGGCTGGGTGCGTTTGCCAGGCAGCTCTGCAGATGCCGTGAGTGAAGAGATGGGGATTGATCCTTGGTAGAAATCAGATCCCTGAGAGATCACAGCCAGCTTGTTCTGCTACCTGAAATAAATTGCTGAAGCAGGTGGGTAATGTGTGCTGTGGTACCTCCAGAGATGCTTCTGAGTACATCTATATCTTGTGTGGCTCCAAAATCCTTTAGTCATAGTTCATATAAAAATCACACTCCTAGATGAGAAAATGTTTGTGCATACTCCTCTGCAAGCCACGTACAACCTACTTTGTTTCTCTATCAATATTTATTTATTTATCATAATGAATTTTTAAAAGTCTTTTAAGCCATAATACAGCTGAATTTAAAAATAATCTTCCTGTGTGCAGGTTGTATTTTTAAAATGTTTTGAAATATCCCTGAAGACCACAGAGAAAGTCACTGATAGAGAAATACAGTGAATTCTGTGTTTTGAGCAAGGGAAGAGATATCAATTTTAAATAACAAGTAGAAATGCAAGGGACAGAGTTATACATGCATTGCTTTGTAAGTAATGCGTCCTGTTTATTTTTGTGGGAAGTGCTCCTTAACACTATTTGATAGAGCAAATTCTCAGCTACACAGTCCTATTTTCAACATAGTCACCACGGTTTGCCAGTTCACCCTTAGTCTGATTGAAGCCCTGTTCATTTCCTGATGTAACAGCTATGCCTGGCTGTCCAGAACACGGATAGTCTTTCACACTGCTTTCACCACTGCTGAAACACACCGCTGTGTGTGCTCACATCCATCGTTTGGTCTCTGTCAATGTTTAGCAAGTGTCAGTGAATGTCACTGGTGCTCTTTTTGCCACGTGGAGGAATTCAGTCGCACATCTTTATTTCATCCATGCTTCCATGTCAGACAGCACTCTGTCAGACTGCCCCTCTGTTGCCATCTGTTACAGAGCAACAACATCGAACAGAATATTGGTGGGAAGGTTCAACATCTACTGCTGTAGCACCAACATCTTGTCCCTGATGTTGTACAGCAACATCACGAAATAAGAGGCACTACTTTCAGAGCAGCCCTTACAAAATATATAGTTATTGTGTGTAAGTAACAAAATATATTTTGATTTTCAGTATTTGTTTTTAAAACATAAAGAGCAACAAATCCTTAAAACCATTGGGATAGGTGATGCTGTTTTGGTGATACTCATCAGGCTGGTTCAGTGGCTGTAGTTGCAATTCTCTGCAAGCTCTCATGTGTTTGTCAGAGGTTTTTGATGACACTTCACTGTTCCTGTACTTCATCCTTGAAAACAGTTGTTTACAAATGTACCTACTGCTGGAAAGCAGTGACATGAATGAGGCAGATTGGGAAGGATGTTTCTCTCCGGTAAGAGAAATCTTATAAAAGTGTGGTAGAGAGACATGATCGGATTTTTGAGTTGAGTATCTGATTGCAACTCTCTATATTCCATTTGAAAGTTTGCAGGTATTGTATTTATGTTGGCTGAAAATGGACTCACAGATATATAAAAAATTGATTTTTGTTGATTTTTATTTTTGCAATCTTGAAACGTTTTCTCAAATTTATAGAATCATAGAATGGTTTGGGTTGGAAGGGATCTTATAGGTCATCTAGTTCCAACCCCCTCCTTTAGGCAGGGACACCTCCCTCTAGACCAGGTTGCTCACAGCCCCATCCAGCCTGGCTTTGAATACCTCCAGGGAGGTGACATTCACAACCTCACTGGGCAGCCTGGTCAGTGTCTCACTACCCTTATAGTAAAGAATGTCTTCCTAATATCTAGTCTAAATTTACTCTCTGACAGTTTAAAACCATTTCCCCTTGTCTTGTCACTATATGTACGTATGAAAAGTCCCTCCTCAGCTTTCCTGTAGGCTCCTTCGGGTACTGACAGGTTGCTATAAGGTCTCCTCGAAGCCTTCTTGAGGCTGAAGAGCCCCAGCTCTCTCAGCCTGTCCTTGTAGGAGAGGTGTTCCAGCTCTCTGATAATCTT
>JAOWBP010050597.1:0-18778 GCA_028571105.1 Tragopan temminckii
TAAGCTGTTAAAACCATGTATTGTAAGTTCAGAATAACTTCTTGTATGTTCTGGCACCAAGCTAAAGTTCTTGCCTTCCTATGTTGGGGCACCCAAAATGCACCCAGTGCTCAAGGTGAAGTTGCACAGCACAGAGCAGGGTGGGATAACTCCCCTCGCCCAGTGGCAGTGCTGGCCTGGTGCGCACCAGGGGCTCCCGATTTCTGTCTCGACACTGAAATGTCATCATCCGACAGAGAGCCCCAGCACCAGCTGCTGCTCCTTCACCTTTCCTTCCCTGTCCCCAGTCCTCATCCTTCCCCAAGCTCTCTCACCTCTTCTTCCCCGAGCTCTGAGGAAAAGGGAAGGACTTGAACTGGGACTGGTGTCCTCTGAGCTGCTGTGCTGGGGACAACAGGAAGAGTCCAGCAGATGGCCCTGCTCCCTGCAGCCTCCAGACCCCTCGGTTTGTGTGAGCAGAAAGGGAGGTATCTGTGAGGTCCCACTCTCGAAGTTATTCATCCTTGATTATTTATGCTCCCCAGAATCAATTTTTGGCATCCCTTTGGGGAGACTGTAGGTGAGTGGGAAAGGTGTTCATCCTAACTCTGCTGGTGTTGTTCCAACAGTTTTTTGTCATGGGCAGTTCAGGCACACCTCTGTTGGGCCTTAATCCAGAAAATTGCTGAAGTCATGGGAATGGGAGTTGAGTCTCTTTGGCTTACAGAAACTCAAGTCATTCTGAAGGGAGTGCCATTTGTTGACCATACAGTGACAGCAAGTGTCTCTATTCTCTGTCCAGGCTGCCCACCTACTCCTTCAGATGGGAAAGTCCTCACAGTTGCTTCTCCCGCCAACCATATCTGAACACTGGAATCTGCCCCAAGTTTCTCTGTGAGTTGGTGAGCTCCTTCTAATTTTCTTTAAAAATAGCATACACTTGACTCTTTCTAGCAGATTTAGGAATCGATTTGCATTGATTTACTGCATGGTGTTTCAACATGCTGTGCTAGACAAGCGAAACGAGCCAACTGAAAGCCACTGCTGTGTGGGCAAGAGTGAAAACAGGAAGAGCAAGATATAGATATTGCTGTCAGCACAGTTCATGGAGAGGAACCATTTTCCCCTTCACTCTGAGCAATAGGCATTTAGGCTTTGCATGACTAAGAGCACGGCATTATCTTCCCTTTACTTCTTGCTTGTTGTTACCTAGCTGTTGTCTTTTTATTTGAATGACTAAGCAGCTCTGATGAGGAAATACAGCTTGCTTTTTTATTTTGTCCTGTGGACAAATGCCTGTGTAGAGGAGCAGTGAAGCTCAGCTTAGTTGTTATTTTAAGCATCTAATTTTTGCTGCTTGACCTGTGTGACTGAGTTAAGGTCACAGGAAAGTGCATCTTTTTTTTTTTTTCAGTTGAGAAGATGTGCTTTTGGCTGATGCTAATAATTTTGATTTCTGAGACTGGAAATAAAGTTAAAAAGTCACCTTAATTCTATCCACTAAATCTTCTAAGAGGAATTCTCTTTGCCCCTTCTGTTGTAAGCATCATCCTTTGGTTTTCTCTTCAAAAGTAAGGGCATCAACTATTTCATGAAGGACAGCAGCGCAGAGTGTTTTCTAGTAGAAGGATGAGTATAGCATAGCTGTCAGTCCTGCTGAGTTCTTAGTTATACAGTGTCATTAGGCTGACTGTCATATCTTTTGTGTTGTTACTTGCAGTTATTTTATATACTGGGAGTAGTTGATATGCTGGAGGGCAAGGCTGCCATCATCCTGGGAGGCATGAACAAGAATCTGGGTGACAGGAGCATCATGAAGTTCAAGAATTCAAATGTGAAGTCCTGGACCTTGTAAACAGTGACACCATGCAGCAGTACAAACTGGGGTCAGGCTGGCTAGAAACTAGCTTTATATAAGAGGGCCTAGAGGTCTTGATGGACATTGAGCTGAATGTGAGTCAAGAATGTGCCATTGCATGAATGAGAGCCAAGCACAAAAGACACTGGGCGGCATTAGTAAAGCAGAGGCAGCAGGCTGAGGTGATTGTTTTCCTCTATTCTATGATTGTGAAGCCACATCTGGCATAATGTGACCAGTTCTGGCTCACCGGTAGGAAAAAAAGTTGATAAACAGAGGCAATGTTAGTGGGTGGCCACTGGTGTGGCCAGGGAGCAGAGGTACGAAATGTACAAGGAAAAGCTGAGGGAGCTGGGTATATTCACCCTTAAGAAGAGAAGGCTGCATAGTAGGAGCTAACAGAGAAGGAGCTTGGAGCCTTAATTGCCACTTGATTCTCAGAACTCCCTCAGTAGGTTCCCTCTTCCCATGCCTGGAAAAGCACACATGACTGTGATGCAGCTGAGAGGATCAGAAATAGCAGAAAAGGAATAGGCCTATAGGATTGCTCTGTAAGGTTCCCAGTGAGTCAGTGTGATCCTGCTGAATGCCCCTGATCCCTTGCAAAATGTTTCCATCTCTTCACCTGTGCCAGTGTGAGATAAACTGCTTGTGTGGCCCTGGTCCAACAGATAGGGCCAACCCCTGTTGAAGGCCAGCCATAGGTGACGGGAGGAGAGGTGGGAACACCTCTAAACTGTCCTAAGAGGGTAAACTGACGACTGCTGTCTGACACAGGAATCAGTGGGCAGGTTGCTGCTTCCCAGCTCTGCTTGTATCAGACAACCTGTCACTTATAGAGACAATTAAAAAGTGCCCTATGTTGCTGACCGAGGGGAGGAGAGCAGGGACTTTGCAATGAGTGTGATCAGGAGATGCTGGCATTCGTTCCCCCAGTGATGTCATCTGCAGCAGAGTTGCCTGGAGAATATCAGGCTGCTTATCTCAGCCTCAGCTCATCCTTGCTGTAATGCAGGAAAGGTCACGCTTGTGGCTACTGCACAAGGCTCCCTCAAAGCCTGCCCAGCAGCTGAAAATGAATATGAAAGGAAAAAGGACTGAAACTCGAAGCCAGTAATGCGAAGAAAAGCAATGCAGCTGCAACGTGTTATTACACTGAGAACATGTACACTTGCCAAATACATTCTGCCCCTTTTCCCCGAGCAGATAATCCACAGGGAAACCAAGGTATTGCTGCTGCTGTCAGCTAATGAGGCTGTTCCTGGCAGGTCTGGGGCTGGAGTTCCTGGAGTCTGTCCCTGCCTGTGCTCCCATGCAGGGGGATGCTGCTCTGGCCCTAAGCTTCCTTTGTTCCGATATTTTTCCTTAGAAATAAGAAGGCTTGTCACAAGGAGACAAAAGACATTGTGGAAAAGATGACAACTTTGTCACTTTTGCTTCCCTCATAATGGTGTGTGAGTTTTCTCGGAGGGAGTCAGGCAGCTCTGGGATCCTGAGGGCAAAGCTTCATGAGGTCCTTCACACTGATGTTGTACTACTCTGTTACCCTTGTGCAGAGCAAGGACACTGATTTTCAGCTAATGCAGCACTAGAATACTTCGTATTAGCTTACCCAATTGCTTGGTGTATTCATAATATACCTACTCTAATAAACAGAAAAAAGGGCTTTATTTTCTCTGCTCCTAGAATTCAGTTACTTTCATCAATGCCTCCTTCAACAAAGCAATTTTTACATAACAGAAAATGCTGCTGAGATTTTATTTCTATTTCTTCTGATAGAATACGTTCTGACTTCATAATAGCATGGAATAGCCAGTTGCACTTTCAGTACCAGTGTAAGAGGTACCTATATCGCATTACCAACAATCATATGATACCTCTACACGTCTCTGCAAAGCTCATCTGCAATCTCAAGTATTTTCCTGCTCCCTTGTAAGGCCTGAGGAAAAGGACAGCCTAATGGAAATGCGTTCTACTGAAAAATTGTTCTGGACGTTTGCAGGATTCTTTGGTCTGCATTAGAGTACCAGTGTACAGTTATGCTGGCAGGAGGGTGGAGGCAGCCACCACATCCCAATGACTCTGGAATGCTTGCAACCAAATTGCAGCACTGCTCCACGTGTTTTAACTGGGTCACGGAGTGAAAGCCATTTGAATTCTTCATGCTCTGCATCTTTCAAGTAACTGCAGTTTAAGGACTCGTTTTCATGTTCATTTTCCCACTTACATTAAAATCTAGTTTGGAGTGATGCAAAAAGAGGCATATCTCAACCTATTCGGAATATGAAACCAAGTGGCAGTATAAAATTGACCCTACATTACAACTTCAGACATCATAGTTTTTTGCATTATGGTTTTAAGGAGGTGAAAAATAAAGGACTCCACCTTCTAAACACATCTCTGCCAAAAATGAAAGTTTTCTAATGAAGGGCAGAACAAGATGCTGCTTCATGCATCCATGTCTTTGAAACACTGTTTTTTAAACCAAGGCAAAGACTCAGTGCGTACGCTGCTTTGTCTGTCCCAGATCCCATCCAGCTTCTCTGTCATCCAGCTTTTTGCCATTTTGCCAAAACATGGCTCCTAAGATCAGTCCTGTTCTCTGCAACCACTGGGACTGACGTGACCTTCATGAAAATTAAGTGAGGTTTTGTACTGGAATGAGATTTAAAGCAGAGGGCAGGGACTGCCAAGTTCTTCTCCTGACTGTACCTGCAGCCTTTGCCACAGTCAGTGTTTAACATGTCTGTGCTTCAGTTGGTCTGCATGCCTTAAGGTCCTCTTCCCCAAACCCAATGGAGTGTGAGCATCCACGTGGGTTGAACTAGATGATCTCCAGAGGTCCCTTCCAACCTCTATCATTCTGTGATTCTGTGATCCAGCTCAGGTCTTCCTCTCCATCTTCTGCAAGCACAAAATGGGAATTACAGCTAAGCAGAAATTGGGAAGGGGTTGTGTCAGATTCACTTGTTGGCATGGTGGTAGAAGTGGCTCTGGCAGCAATGGGACAGCCTTGCTAAGCTGAACTATTGAGAGTGTTTTAAGTGGTTGCCTGTGGCAGGGACAGCGGCTGTAAGAAAAATGGGGCTGTTGGGTTGAACAGAACAGAGGAGAGGCTCTAAAGATGAGGTCAAGGAGAAAGAAGCTGAGCTAGACCAGTGATTCAAAGCAGATGGCACTCTTCAAATGACCAGGCAGGAGAGGCAGCTTCTGAAGCAAGGCAGAATGATACCTGAACAGCAGAAAAAAAGAAGAAAAAAAAGGCTAATAAATGAATGATATGGATTTTATTGCAGAAAAATGCAGCAAAAGAATTTAATTACAGTCATGATTTATTAAAATGAGCTGGGAAGCATCCCAGTTCAGAGAGACTTTTTATAGAGGAGGCAGCCAACATATTGCCTATCAAATTAGCAAGAGAGATTTGTGGACATAAGATGTGGAAAATGGCAGCCACAGGGTGAATGGAAGTGTGTCTGCAAATCACATTTTGACAAATGAGGGAGAAGACTGTCTTGGCTCATCACAGCCGCTCCCCTGTCTGTGTCTGTTTCTTTTTTCCCAACCCAGAGCAGAAGCATTTGTCCCTTCATACAGCTGTCCTGCATTTGGTTCTTTCAGTGCTGTGAAGTTCATCAATATTCATCAGGACTGAAGAGGCAGGGAGACTAATTTTCAGCTGAGGCAGCTGGGTGACTCACTGTCAGCACTGACACCAGCAGCAAGGCCGGATTCTTTGCCTTTCAGCATATCCCACCATCCTGAAGTGGGAAATCTGCACAGCCACTGCAGTAATGCTAGCGGAAAGGACCTGCAACAGTGGCTGCTCTTTTGTTAGCATGCTTTATGCTGACGCTTGCAGCAAATCCCGTTAGGTTTGAGGGCTGTGACCCAACATGGACTCCAGTGGTGTCTGTGTGGGTGGTGGCAGGTCCGGGAGGATGCCCGCTTAGTCATATCTGGAGGGTGACAAATGACATCACCTTTGACAGGTTTGGCTGACTCATGCTGACTCTAATAGATTAGAAGTGATTCCAGTCTAACCACGTATTCTTCTTCATCAGATAGCCAGCAGAGGTGAATATTGCACCCCTCTGAGGAGAAGAAAATCCCACAGGCAAGCAGAGAGCAAGATTGACATTTCTCATTATTTCTGTACTCCAGGTAATATATATATAATTTTTTTTGTTTCTTTTTTTTTTTTTTTTTTTTTTTCTTTTCCCCTGGGAGCCCTTCAAACTAAGCAAATGAATACATTTCTTCTGTACAGTCAACAACACTCCAAAAGGTCCAATCTGTCCTGCAGAATTTCCACTGATTTTGCTGTAGCCCTCAGGCTGTAACTCAGGCATGATCTCAGGCGCACGCTGTGGCTACCCCAAAATCTCAAATTTTGCTTTGATCAGGTATTTACCATACTGAATAGAAACGATTCCCGGAACAATACCATCTTTTACCACTTGCAAATCTCCATCTAATCTGATTGTTCTTATCCATAAGGAGAGAGAAAGAAAAGCAAAGATGTAAAACGCATAGGTTAAGTACATATTTTTTGCAACTGTTTAATGTTTAGCATTCTCATGTTGTGAAGAACATGCAAACTTTCTGCGTTCTTTCTGTTGGGTGCATTTGTCACCAAACCAGACTTGCTGTCAGTTTGGGATGTAAACTGACCTGGTGTCACTGCAATTTGCCTGTTTTCATGTGTGAGTTTGGTTTGCTTTTGGCATACAAGCACTTACAGCTGATCCAAAGTCATTCAAGAGCTCAGCAGATGCTTCTGTGAATCTCTTCTATGTTTAGAAATGGAAATGAAGCACGAAACCAGGTGCTTCCTGTGCTGTCCTAAATTGTGAATTTTATTCTTCATATAACACAGTTTACATGTCTTCTAGTTTATCATTTTTGAAGAAGATACGAGGTGAAATACCAAGTCCTCTCCAACAAAGGCTTGTAGGACTCCAGGAACTGCTGTTTTCTGTACAGGTCCTTTCCAATTCAACAGCACCTTCTCAGCTGACATCAGAAGGGGTGAGTGAGGGCTGTGTGGAGTGCAAGGAGCTAACACTGCTAATAAAACAGAAATTTCGCCACAGATTTTGTGAAATTCTTTGCACTGGATTATGCAGGAGATCAGAAAAGATTTTCAGGGTCTCTTCCACTAACTCTTGCAACTTACTCTCGGGAACCGGTATTATCAGGTGAGTATGGACTAGATAATCTCCAGAGGTCCTTTCCAACCCCTACGATTCTGTGATTCTGATTCTAATCTCACAAAGAACATGGCACTAAAATTTCTGAGTTTAAGAAGCAGAGGGTTTTTTTCAAACCATTTTATGAGGAGGCAAGAAACACTTTGGTTTAGCTTTCTGGTCTGAAAATATCAATAGTTAGTTGCATTTTTTGAAAATCATAGGAATCATAGATCAAAGAACCATAGAATGTCTTGGGTTGGAAGGGACCACAAAGCTCCTGCCCCCTGTGGTGGGCAGGGCTGCCCCCCACCAGCTCAGGCTGCCCAGGGCCCCATCCAACCTGGCCTTGAGGGCCTCCAGGGATGGGGCACCACAGCATCTCTGGGTGCCTCATCGCCTGAGTAAAAAATTTCTGCCTAGCATCTAACCCAAATCTCCCCACTTTTAGTTTAAAGCCATTTTCCCTCATCCTATCACTATTAGACTGTGTAAAATGTTCGTTCCTCTCCTGTTTATAAACTCCTCTCAAGTACCGGAAGGCCACAGTGAGGTGTCCCTGGAACCTCCTCCAGGCTAAGCAAGCCCAGCTCCCTCAGCCTTTCTTCACAGGAGAGGTGCTCCAGCCCTCTGAGCATCTTCGTGGCCCTCATCTGGACACTCTCCAACAGCTCCACATCTTTCTTGTGCTGGAGGCCCCAGGTCTGGATGCAGTACTGGGCCTCATGAGGGCAGAGCAGAGGGAAATAATCACCTCCCTCTCCCTGCTGGCCACCCCTCTGTTGATGTTGCCTAGGATACTGTTGGCGTTCTGGGCTGCAAGTGCATACTGATGGCTCATGTCAAGCCTTTTATTTACCAGAGACCCTGGGTCCTCCTCTGCAAGGCTGCCCTCAATGAGTTCTTCTCCCAGCCTTTACACATATCAGGAATTACCCTGACCTGAGTGCAACACCTTGGTCAAGCCATTGCTCTCATGGCTACAGATTTGTTCTTTAGACACAATAATGTACGGATGGGCTTTGCATTTATCAGGAGTAATCACCAGTTGAGATGCTGAGTAGAGGAAAACTATTATTGTCATGACTGACCAGAGTCTGGCAGCATTCTTTGTTTTTTGTGGCTTATTCTTGAAATTAGTTTTCAGCAATTAAACTGGCCTCTTTGTAAACTGAGCTCTGAAGATGAAGGCCAATAATGGGAGAAGGGACACATCTCAAGGCAAAAAATTTAACCCTCTGCCTTTTGGTAACCTGCAGGAAATCCACCATCATTTTATTTGCAGCGATTACAGGTGAACAATATAGCTCTGTGTAGGATTTCTTGCCTTTGAGACACATTTAGTTAATTATTACCTCTTAATTTATTTTCTGCTCTAGAATAGATCTTGCTGTGGGAAGTGGGGTATAGGAAAAATGAGGTGGTGCTTTTCAGTGACAAAGCTTCAACTATGACATTGTTTTTCATACTTGCAATATTCAGCCACAGTATCCACAAGGGAAGTACCATAATTGCAAAATGCTATTTAAAATAATGGCGTGTTTTATAAGAGCTTCCAATGTCTCTCATAATATTTGCAGATAATCTCAGTTTGTCAATCTGTCAAGTAATTATTCTCCATCTGTGATATCCACTGATAACCAGTTAGACTTTTATATTCATTTTTACCAACACTGGTGAGCTCATCACTCGCCTGTTGAAAGAACAGAACACAAACATTAAAACAGTGCAAAGGCAATGTATTTATTATTGTAGCATGCAGTCAAACCTGCATAATAACTACTAATTAAAGTGTTAAGGCCTTAATTTTAGAAAGACAGAGAGGCTTTCTGCTTTTGTACAGTACTATACACACATCATTTTTATGCTTTGCTTTCTGTGATTAGTGACCAAGGTCTGGCATGAGACAATTTTACTTAATCAGCTGCATGCATTAAATACCAGCAGCTGCAATTAGACATTCTTTTGTGTCAGATATTATGCCTCACGCTGCTATTTGCTCCTGACCTCGGATCCCTGAGTGGCAGGCACTTCTGCTGTCTTTGGAGAGGAGCACAGTGAAATTTAAAATTATTTTTTTCACAATCTTGATGTTGGCGGATGTGCACTCTCATTTTTGCCCCACAGACCAAACAGAGCAACTTCAAAAGTGCAGCAGAAGTTCCTTTAGAAAACAGACTGGGAAGGAAAGGTGGGAATGAACAAAACCTCTGCTCCATGCCTTAACACTTTTGAGTACAATGTTGGTTTGCGATGCTTAAGTATCACTTTGCATGTTACACACTAGCACTGAGTACCTAAAATAGGACACCTGAGCTTTCCATTTGCTTTGCAAGTCTATTTTATCTGGTCCTGTGCTCACAGCATCATTTTTTCCTAACTGCAGTCTCACAACTGGACACTAGAGAGCTCCTTTTACCAAAGACATCTCTCCAACGTGAGGGCAGAGCCCTGTGAGGTGCGTACAGAGCATTCCTCCTTTTTTTTATATCACACAGTTTTACTCATTTTTCATTTTTATGTTAAAAATTAATATTCTCAAGGGAAAGCTATCTTTGCCAGAAAGAGCAATGGCTGCAGCTGTAGCTCCACATCTCCTACACCCAACAAGACAGAGATTCCATAGGAGTAGTAACTTGGGAACTAATTATACAATTTCAGAGATAAGGAAAAGTAAATCAAATGCTGCCAGCATGGAAATTATAATTAAGTTTTTCTCTGAATAACAAATACACTCCATATGTAATTTATTATGACTATTACTATATTAATAATAGTAATAGCCTATGCTATGCACCTATGGAGAGTACATGTTTTTGTCTAAATTGCTGGGTTATAGTCGCAGATGCAGTATGAATGCCAAACAGCTCTCTGCAGTCATTCTGCTGATAACCTTAAGCCTTACAACACCCAAGCTATTGCTAAACACTACTCTATTAGCAAGTGATATAACAAGATGACGACTGGATCTACTTTTTTTATTAGCTGTGTTTGACCCGTTCCCCAGTTGCCTTTACCCTATCAATCATTTATTCAGAACCAAAACAAAATCTCCTATGCTGTCACTGTAAGGGCATATGCATTCCTGCTTCTCTGATTTTGGCATAAGCACAGTCTGCTGCAAGATGCTGAATGATGTGACATCTTATCATATTGCCCATTAGCGATTTTGCGTCAAGGTTGATTTACAGATAGCTGTGTCCTGAGGTCAGCAGTATGAGGGCACAACATTTTGTCTCCAAAGCAAAGTCCTGTCCCTCTCCTACCTCAGAATCTTGGAGTGCAAAGATTGAAAAAGCCCATAGGAAAACTTCAGAAAGGCTGAGGAAAGCCCTGCTCCAGCCCTCCCTGTGCTCCATTGTGGTTCTTGGCCAGGGCAGAGAAGTACCTCCCTCTGTGAAGAGCTGTAACAACAGCTTTCACTGCAGTGCTTCCCAGTAGTACCAGCATGCTAACACCTACGTCCTTTGCTCTTGTCTACTCATCCCAGTATGAACTGGGAATACAAGAACCAGTGAAATCCAGAGCCAACCCTCTCCAGTCAGTTGTGTGCCTCAGAGGGAGGAGTGGGCCTTGCAGGTGTGCTGTCAGCTCCTGCCTGTGTTCCCTGCCCAAGATAGCTTTGGGCATACCTCCTAACTTCCCTGCACCTCTGCTGCTTCAGATTTTTTGAATGGTGGAACTAAAAGTCTTATTTTCTTTCACCATTTCTTTGCCTTGTTCCCCTGCTCAATCTGGGATCTGATTGGTTTTACCTAGAAAGCCAGAGAAATGATGTTCTGAATTTTGAGGGAGCCGTTCTTCCAGGACAGCCCAACTGTATTAATGCCAGTGAGCTGAAATGTTCCATTAACATCTCTTTATTTTCTTTCCAAAACCAGCAAGTGACAATAGTAGCTGAGCCAGACTTTAATGGTAGCTTCTCTTTGTTCTTTTCAACCCACAGTCCTTTGAAAATGTAATGGTTAAAAATAGATGAGATTTTCAGCTTAGAGCAGCTCCAAACAGGCTGGCCAAGGAGGTCAGTGTGGGAGGGGGAGGCTGCCTTTCGATTCATCTGGAAGTCTTTTCTTTTACAAACTGCTCAGTGTGAGCCTTGACCATGTCATTATGCAACTCATACAGCAACTCCATCCATGCAGAGCAGGGCTCCAGCATGGCACTCATCAGCTCTCTTCCTAAATGACCTTGATGCACCTAGAAAATCCTCTCTACCTTTGAGAACAGAGGGCCTCTAATGATAGAAACTGTAACGAAATCCAACCATAACCTGCTGAACTGCAGCTAACAAAATCAAAGGGTGTGGTGAAGACAGGGCTAGCATGTCTCTTACAAAACCCCAATTCTCAGAAAATTGTTTTATTGTTTCCAGCCCTGGGAGCTCATGTTACACACTGAACAAACCTAGCAGGGTCCTGTCATTCATCAGTCAGTTTTATGGCATGACAGCAGCATGAAAAGTTAAAAACCAGTTTAACAGATTAAAAAAATTTAATGGGATTCCCATTAAGTTCATCTGGGAAGTTTAATCTTCATCTGGGAAAAGAAAGAAGGAAGTACCTTGGGATATATTTTCTTCATGAGGAGGATACGTGGTCCCCACAGGCAAGAAGAGCAAGGTGCTCACTGGACAGAGAGAAGCCTGCAATATTTCACAAAGGAAATTAAAATGTGATTCCTGTCAGTCCTTCTTTTTCATTAACATTTTGGACAATCTGATATTCAGAAAAACAAAGATGCTAACTGTGGCTGTCAGTTACTTTTCTTTCTTAATTTTATTTTGCTTCAGCTGACCAGAGAGCAAAGCTTTTGTAAGGTATCCAAGATCTCAGCACTGGAGGAACTCTTCCTCGAAACTGAATTTAACAGCTCTGCCAATTCAGCTGACAGATGTGTTTATTTCAGTGACAAATGCCCTGGGACCTTCTAGTCCCCTTTTTCTAAAAAAAAAAAATCCCACTTTTGCTTTATTCATCTCTCCCCAAAATATTTTGGAAGGTGGACTTAGGAAAAATGACTCACTTAACAGAATTTGTATAAATCATTACTTAATGATCATGATCCAGAGGCTATTCTTTTCATCAAAATGTAAGCCACTGTCAAGTCAGACTAATAGGAGTTTATAGACCAGCAGTGAGTGTAAGTGGTCTCAGTGACATGAATACAAACCCAGCAGCTCAGCTTACTGCAGCTTAGAATGGATTAATGTCCCATGGCAGATGCCAGCCTCATGCCAAAAAGACTAACCCAGTCCGTATGAATTTCCTGTTCCGCACAATGGTTGAACTATGTCAATACTGAGATAACTAGAAATAGACCCAAATCACAAGCTGTGGATCTCTGCAACACTTCTTCAAATTCGGACTGTGCCTGAATTTTCCTTGAGGCTCCTCTGTAGCCCTTGCCCATTCAGAGCAAGCTCAGTATGTTCTTCTACTAATTTCATCAACAGATCCATTTAAGCAGTGGTAACCCTCAGGAAGTTAATTTGTCTTCTCTCCATCTTTTCCCGAGGAAGAATTAAGAGTGGAGAGGAGTACTGTGGTTTGATAGAGTGGTTTGTTTGCTATTATTATTATTTTTGTTTGTACTGGAGAGTGTTGGCCTTTTGCACTGAGATGATGATGGGGATCACGGAAATCCTTTTTTTTTTTTTTTTTTTTTTTGCTAGGTTTTGCAGAAGAACACTCATCATTCTTGAAGCAGAATCTGGGGAAGCTCTGTCTCAGCATACATGACCTCTACTGTACAAAGAAAAAGGTTGTGTTGTGCCTGAGGAACAAAGCTCTGGAATTAAGTCTATAACAGCTAAGATATGCTGGGCCATGGAGCATCTCTGCAAGCCTCCAAACAGCCCATAGGAAAATCTCAGAAGGACCCTGTGAGTGGCAGTTATGTAAGATGAAACTTGAGCCACGCCATTGAGTGCCGTATCCCAGGGATGGGAGAAAATGGAAGGTGTGATGAGCTGGGGCTGGTTGTGTTCATGGAGTTTCTGTGCTGTCTGGAGTTTCCTCACTTGTAAGGCTTCGTATGTTGCTATTTTGCACTGTTCTGGACATAATGAAAAGTAGGAAAGCACAAACAAGTGAACCCAGAGCATCATAAAGCAGCCTAGAATGAAATTTTTGGTCTAGTGGAGGCAACAGAAAACACCACTGAGAGGTACCGCTGAGCAGCTTTAGTGACAGTGAGCACACTGGAAATGCTCGCAGACTGGCTGAGTTTGATGCCTGCTTCTTTGAGGCTGCAAAAGCTGTCCAGAAATCATCTAGAGTTCCACTGCGGGGACCCTAGGAGTGTTTCAGCTGATTTGCAGATGGCTTCTGGCTTTGGGCTGGAGCCATGGGAAATGAGAATTTATGCTATATGTTCCCACCACCTGAGAAGAAAGCTAGAGTGGCATCAGGCTGGAGAATGGAGTGTAGGTGTGCATAAAGAAACATGAGAAAACTCACCCCCTTGGAGAGATATGATCCCAGAGCCTAGGAGGAAGGAGCCCTGTGGCACCCACTAACAGGAGGAACTGGAATCCTGAGCTTGTATTTGCCTGGGGGAAAAGAGGAAAAACACTTGCAGGTCTCTATAGAGCATTTCAGGCAAGCCAGAAGTTTGTACTCAGATGAATAAGTAGTCAAGTATCATTAATACGTGTAGCTCTTATCAATAACCTTGCCAAGCTCATTTTGTAACACAGCCGTAACCATGCAACAAAGCGCTATGTGAGCTAAAACAGGACAGAAGTGATTTTACTTGAAACAAAACAGGGTTTACACATTCATATACCCTCATGCTTCCAAACACCAAAACGAATGGGTCCAGGTGCTCCAGCCCAGGTGACTTGTGGTGGTGAAGATGGAAAGTGACATCTGTAGGCATCTCAACACATCTCCTAAGTTCCTCATGGACTGGAAGCCAAGTGCTGCTCTTGGATCTCCTAAGAGTTGACAGTGTTATCTTTTGTTTCCTCATCCTGTTGCATCCTTAGCTTAATATTTGTTTTTCTGTCCTTATCTGGATGTTTTATGGCTCCAAGCCTGTTCTTTTCTTCCTTTCATCACTTCTTGTGGGCTCTGATTTATTAGCCTGTCTTTCATTTTGCTCACTGTGTAGACTGTCTTCAGTGTGAGAAGGTTCTGGTAAGCCTCACACAGATCTGTTGGCACCTCGATGACCTGCTGGCTGAGGTGCCATCTGCACCTACCATTCCACTCTTCTCTCTGGTGTTCCCACACTTAGGTAATCACTTCCATTCAGAAAGTTCTTCATATTGTTATTAAAAATTCCTCACGTCTTGCAACATATGTTATCTGTCTACAGCAGATTTTCAAGAGTGCAGATGACTACTGAAGAAGCAAGGATCTCTAAGGAGGGTCCACTTCAGCCCACCTCCAGTCTGAGGGTCATTTAGACATATGGAGCAACACAGAGAGAAAAGGAAGCACTAAAAAGCTGCTCCCAGCTGCCTCTTCCCCACTCTACTTTCTCCTGATGCTGCCCTTTTCAATTGGCCACTGAACTTGGATTTCAAATTATTTCACTTGAGAAGCTGTACGGAGTTTTATTGCTTTGCTTTTAACTGATCTATTGGCTGCCTGTGCATTTCTCAGCCGCTTTCTGAAAACAGCAGCTGGTATGGATGATGTTTGCAGGTGAAAAGTGGAGCTGCCTTATAGCTTTCCAGCTGATATAGCACCAGCATTGGATTAGGTCATTGTAATGGCAGCTGAAAACTTTGCTTTAACACAGCTTGAGCAGCTCGGTACACCTTGGTTTAGTGAGAAGAAGCAGTGTCCAGTGCGGCTGGTTGATGTACTGCTGTATCTCAAGTGTTTGTTCAACATGAGCACCAGAAAGTTGAGCACAGTGAAATAAAACCAGATCTGCTTGCAAAAACAAAATTGAAAAAAGTCACCTGAAAGAAAAATCCATATTCCTTTCTCAGTAGCTTTTATGAAAACTTTTGCCTTCCTCAAATTACAGTGACTCCACGCGGCTTATTCTACAATACAGATTTTAATATTTTTACTAAAATTTATTCCAGCTGTTGCTAATCATAGAGATATGAATAATGTTATTATACAGAGAAAAATCTTGACTAGACTTGGTGCAGATTTATTCATTTGTAATTTTTCCATCTTAAATCCAAATATTAAAAGCCAGATGAAAGGAAGGAAAGGTAATTGTAACCACTGGCTTCTACTTCACCATGATGAAATTGAGCTTGCTCAGTAATCAAAGAATAAGTGTTGAGATTTTTATCAGAGTATCTGATTTTATCAGACCATTTTCAGGGACTGTAATTCAACAGAAACCAGGGACGCCAGGTCTTTCATATAAATCACTTTTGGGAGAGGACTGCTGCTGAGTTCCAGCTCAGACATGCCCAGAAAAAAATCCACCAACTGAAGCTGAATAGGGAACACTCTTGGGGTCTTCAAACTCTGCCACTATTGCAGCATGTAAACTTCTAGGAGGCAATTACATTGAGAAATGTGCTGCCAGTTCTGAAGGCTGAGTCCAGTCATAGAATCATAGAATCATAGTATGGTTTGGGTTGGAAGGGACCTTTTAGATCATCTGCTATAGGCAGGGACACTTCCCTCTAGACCAGGTTGCTCAAAGCCCCACCCAGCATGGCCTTCAATGCTTCCAGGTTGGGGGCATCCACAACATATCTGGGCAACCTCTGCCAGTGTCTCACCATTACAGGAAAGAACTGCTTCCTGATATCTAGTCTAAGTCTACTGATTCAATTCAGTCCTCACCCAAAAATGCATCTTTCACCTCACCAAAGTCAGATTCTTCTTCACAATCCAGTGCCTCCATGCAGTAGTGTTAGAAATTCCAGCCGCTATGTATGGATCTGAGTTCTGTGTCCAAACCTATTTCTTATACTGCATATATTTTCAGTGCCCAACCGTACAGAAATTTACCCACATCTTTGCACAGCAGGATGCATATGGTGCCTGAGTTACTAATGTTCATTTCTTAGGAAAGCAGTCCTTTAAAAACAACTTCTCTCCATCAAGGCCCTCTCTTCAAACAGCCTCACACTCATGCTGATCTGCTTTTGGTGAGAATCAGTGTTCCAGCTACAGCAAAAATGCAGTTTGCACTGTAAGAGAAGGAAATAACTGTTGGGTCATCTAAGAGTCCTTCATTCACTCAGCCAAAAATGAGACTACCCTGAATTTCATTTTCGTGGTTCTGAGTCATTAGTTGATTTCTCTGAAAAAAAAAGAAAAAAATATATCTAAAACTGTCTTGTTAATCAGCATTACATAGATCGATAAGTGATAGTTCTTATGACTCAGGCCCTTTAGGCTGCACTTATCCCTTGCTCTTATGCTATAAAACACGCTCTTCCAGACAAAGGCAAGACTGAGAACTCTCTTTAGTTTTGGGAAAGTTCTGCACTGCTTCTGGAGAAGGAAAACTGCAGATCCAGACTGAATCAGAAAAGAAAAAAATGCTCTCTTCTCCACCCCCCATCCCACCACGTGGCTCCACACCCCAAAGCAGGCACACAAGAATGTTGAGAGGTATTACTATCCTTTGCCAACAACAAGCCCCAGTCACTTTGCACACACTGTCCCACGCCTCTCCCCTCTGTCAAACCACGGATGCTGCAGCCATCACGGGGGCTTAAAGAACTTCTGTAATCCTGCCATTAGGCTAAAGCTTAAACTGGGTCTCTCCAAAGGCAGAAAAGGCATTTGTTGTATGAGCTGAAAAAAAGATTCCTTCTAATCCAGTAACAACTATAGCAAGCTTTTTTTCAGCTTGAAATCTCTGGTTTTACACGAGCATACGAAGCAGGTGTCAAATGGATCTAAAAATGGGTCACGGAGGATTCTGTTGCCCGCCATCTGTGCCAGTGATAGGGAATGCACATCCACAGGGATACACCAAGTATCGTGCAGTATCTCCTTGCTGATACAGCTTTGTAGAAGGAAGGGCTTTGTGTTTTCAGTAGTGATACGTAGTGCGCTCTGTGTCTGCCCAGAAAAGGTGGTTGATCACAGGGCTGTGGGCTGAACCTCAAGCAGCTACAAACCTACTGAAAATGAAAGGTTGCCCCTGGGGACATCAGATAGCTTTGTCTCCCGAGGATCACAGGTCCAGAAAAAAGCTGCAGAGTCCTGAGGGCAAAAAGTTTCCTCTCCTGTTTGTGATTCTTCTGGCTCTTAGCCGCAGTTGAAAGTGAAAGCAAAAACTTGAGAACTTCCACTGGGCTTTAGGAAGACTCTGCCAAAGACAAACTTCCTGTAGCCTATACTGACCTAGAGACAAATCAGTATGGTAACAAGCAAAACGGATCATCAACAGGATTGCTCTAGATCAGCCCAGCAAGGCATTCTGTTTTGTGTCTGTTGCAGTGCTCCTGGTAACTCCAAAGTCCCAATCCTATTTGGCTGCACAGTGAGGGCTGCCTCACCACAACTCCTCCAGCACAGACAGCACAGCGCTTTAACGCCAAGCTCAGCTCCGGGTTTTGCAGCACTCACAGAATCACTGAGGTCAGAAAAGACCTCTAAGATCACCCAGTCCAACCGTCAGCCCACCACCATACCCACTGACCACGTCCCTCAGTGCCACATCCACACAGTTCTTGAACGCAAGCTGGCAATTTCCTTTCATAGCTGGCAGACCACGGTGACTGCCTTGTACTTTTTTTTTTTTTTTTTTTGCTTTTTTTGCTTTTAACAGTATGAATGCAATCTGTACCAACCAAACATTGTATGCATGGCAGATAGAGTTTCATCCTGGGGCTATTGAAATCAATTGCGAAACCATTCAGTAACTGACTACAAGCAGAAATCAATTGTACCAGTTACCAAATGGCTTAGTTGAAATGTGAAATTATTTGTTCAGAGAGCAAGAAACTATTTACTTGTGCTACTTCTGAAATCTACCTCTAGCTAGGACCAGATGGTAATTTAACTTTTAAATTGTATTTACTGCATTCTTATACTCTAATCAGTCAGTGCAAACCTGAACTCTTCAGAAGTCCGCGCTTAAGCTTTAAACTTAAAACTTTTGCAGTTTCTCTCTGCCTTTGAGCTGTTGCCATCCTCAGACAGTAGCAGATCAATCGGCGCTCGGCCCTTTGATGTGTAACAGTTCAGATGTGACTGCTGCGCGCGTACCCTGCCGTATGTTCCACTGTGAGTGGAGGCTGAGCCTCCCTACTTCACAAGTAATGAGCTCCGCTCAATTAGCAGAGCGAGTTTTTTTTTGAGCGTTGTGTGTAATTAGTTTCAAGGTCTTCAGTTTTAACGGCCATTTGTTAACAATCTTTTTATATCACTGGCACGAAACTTGTGATTCAAATACAAGCAAACAGCCAAAAAACTGGAGTGCTCAACTACACACATGGTTCTATAGCTCAGATACCCTCTTCTGAGAAGCAGTTTGGCTTTACATTTCAGAAGCGATGACACAGCTGCGTTAGGTAAAGGCCCAGGGTCCTTGGGAGCAGGAGATCATAGAATCATAGAGCTATAGAACCATAGAATGGTTGGGGTTGGAAGGCATGGGCTGCCCAGAGAAGCTGTGGTGTCCCATGCCTGGAGGCACTCAGGACCAACTTGGATGGAGCCCCGGGCAGCCTAAGCTGCTGGGTGGCAGCCCTGTCCATGGCAGGGGTTGGGGCTGGGTAGGCTTTGAGGTCCCTTTCAACACAACCCATTCCATGGTTCTATGATTTCAGCAGACCGTATTCTCTTGGTGAAAGGAGCTCTTC
>JAOWBP010050599.1:0-18777 GCA_028571105.1 Tragopan temminckii
GGCAATTCACCTGTGCTGCTGGAAGGGGTGGAGCCTGACTCCACCTCTCCTAGACCCATTTAAGAGCTGACTACCAAGAGATCATCTCTTCTGGGGATTCCTAGTGAGCCCAGGATATGGGTGAGCACTTTATCTCTTCTTTGCTCTGGTATAATAACAACTTAACCGAGCTCTTTGGTATTTATAACATCTATATATATCCATTGATTGTACACCTGGTATCATTCTTTTATCACCTTCTCTTACAAAGAGCTAAAGTATCTTTTAGAAAGAGGTTTCCACTGGCAAAATTAATTTTGCAGATGTGCATTACCTATGTCTGCTAATATTAGTGATCTAATACTTCTAGAAGCATAGGTAACCCCTGCAACACTTAGGTGCCATGTAGGGGTAGATCATCCTGTTAATCAGCTTAACCATAAGTGGATGTCTTGTTCTATGACTGAGACAGGTTTTGACTTTATTATATTAAGAAATGGATTTCAGTGTAAAGCTCTTGATTTGAGGATCTTTGAGAAAAATTTTGCATTAAGTCCAGGGTAGTCATACTGACCAAGTACGTAGCTGATCAGATGTTAACCCAAATCAGCATGCAAAGTCAGTGAAACATCAGCTACCTCCTCCTACTACTTTCCATTTCTTTCCTTTCAGTTTTCCTCAAGTCGGAAAAATTCTCTAGTGTTACTTGTGGCAGTTTGTCTGAAGTCCGCTACAAGCGTGCACATCAGAGGTAAACAGCCTGAAAACCACAGGAGTGTTTGTAAGCTATAAATGCTACCAGTTGCCAGAAGTTTTGCAAAGCTGGAATTGCTCCTACCTTTTCAATACTGTTTGTTTCTGGGATTAAAATCGGATCAAATCAAGCAGCACAAATAGGATTATTTTTCAAAGGCAGAAAGTGAGATGGGTACTGCAAGGAGTTTCTGATACAGTCTTTCACTGGCGGTGAAGCTGCTGCAGCTGCACATCCCCAGGTCCAAAATGTAGTGAGGCTGAGTGTGTGTGCCCAACACGTGCAACAGTCACACAAAAACACACATATACAGTGCATATATACTTGCAGACATGGCCAGCCACGTAGATCACATCATTCACACAAGCAGTGCTTCATTCTGTTTCCTTTCTGACTCACCAGAAGATTCGTTTTTGGGACATATGCTTACACAGATGTACAGCGTGGATGCCTCCAGCAGTGAGACTCGGGTACTCAGTCTGCTGAGCAGTTGCCCCTGGATCTCAATCTTTCCAGTTGCTGGCACATGGACATACAAGCCCCTGAGTCCACAGCTCAACTCTAGCTGCTGGTGCACACACATACGCACATGCACACAGTCAGTTTCCAAGGCCCATGGTCTCACTAGCAGTTGTCCTGGACCATCTGGTCCAAGGTTCCCATGCGTAATCCCAGTTCCCCAGGACATTCTGCATGCCCATGGACTCGTCCAGTTTGGTGTGCCTTGTGATCACACCCTGACCTATAGATGCTCACCCCCTCCTTTGCTGGCAGCAGGGACATGCTGCAACCTGCTGTCAAATATGCCTCAGTTGCAGCTGCTGAGACTTCCATGCTTTCAGAATAGATCCCCATACCCGGGAAAAGGATTTAGAAAAGAAATTTAGTGGGAAGAGAGGCCGGGCAGCAGTGTCTGGACAACTACACATGCATACTGACCAGCAACCTGCTCACACGTGGCCCATTCCTCTTCTCACTCATGCTTGCTTGTCTCCAACTGTCTTGATCCCTCCCCTTTTTACCTTTGGTTTCTCCCCTAAACATTCCATAATAGGTGCGGTGCAATCCCTGGGTGCTGTTCTCCTTCTCCTCCCTCTACAAATGTGGCAGTCCTGTGAGCAGTACAACCTCTCAATTTTTATGATACCCTGGAGAGGCCCAGTGGTGACTGATGTGGGGAAGAGCCAATGGCTCTCCTGTGGAACCCTGGGTGGAACTGCAGTAGGCTGGTTGTTCCAGCTCCCCCACCTTTTCACACACAACTTTTTTTTTAAAAAAAAAACTTAATATTTCTACCAGGGACAGGATATAACATCACCATGTTTTAAGTTATGGTCTATAATTTATTAAGATTTCTGAAGCTTTAATACACTTAATATAATTGAATACAATTCAGTCTTGAACCATTGCATGAGGTCACCATGTATCTAATTTATTGTACTTTCTCTTCTATTTTAATCAAATCAAGATAACTATTCTTTTTTTTTTTAAGTCCAATTTAAAATTTTCAGTTTATTCTCCTCCTTGTCCCTTTGATAAGCACAAATAAACCCACTCTCTCAAAGTTTGTATTTTTTTTTAATGTTTTTGAGGTATAGGGAATAAGTGGTTGGATTATTTTTGTTTTCCCAGAGGTGGTGATTGCCTAGCATTAGTCAAGCTGTTTCACAAATAAAACAATTGTTGAACAGCATTTATATTAAAACAAACAAACAAAAAAACAAACACAAAAACAGCTTACCTTCTAATCCAGTTTCAGTAGCTGTGGCAGATAGAGAAGTGTACATCTCAGCAAAACTAAATGTTCAATAAAATCATAATAGTTGGAAACTCTATTTTAACTTGATAATCAAAATCTTCCATATGCAGATTTCATAGAACAAAAATTTTCAAGCTAGTTTTGGTAAAGAAAAAGACATTTCATTTTTGCTTCCATTCAAGACAATTCTACTGTATCTTCCAGATATCCCCAAGTAAGAAATCTCACTACATTGTTATAGAACTCTAGCAATATTTAAGGTTTTCATAGGTCAGTAAACCAGGATCTGCTCAGAGCAACTAGAATGATGACTGACCTGAAAGATAAGTCTTTTCCCTATGCTGGGAACTCTGATGGATGAAAGAATTACTTTCTTGACATCAAAATAATAAAAAACAATGAACTCTGACAGGAATTCTTTCAAATAACAAATGAGTCAAGTGAAATTAAATTTCTTTCATAGTATTCTTATTGGATTCACAAGTAATTAAATAGTATTAGAGAACCTTGCTAAACTTCAAACACAAAAGGTAGTCAAGAATCTTACTGCTCGAACTGTGTACCTTCCTATATCTGTATCTTGTGTGGACCAGCAGCAGAGGAAAATTGAAGTAATTAAGAAAAATTCTAACTGAAGTGCCTGCTTGTTGCTTGAAAAAATGGATGTGAACATCAAGTACAGTTTTACCGTTTAATGTTAGCTGCATGCAAAAAACTTTTTTGCTGCTCAGACATTCAGTACAGAGAACAGAAAGTTGGCCTTGGATCACACAAGCTTCATTACCTTTACAAATTAACCACATTTTTCATTCTTTCATCACAATAGTAATCTAGTATATAGTGGCATTATGAATGATAAAAATGACGCTTGTAAAATGGGGATAGGAAAATATTCCAATTTGTTTATGAGATTATTCTTTCCTCCTTGTTTATTTGATGATCTCATTTAATCTCAGTTAATATGGATAAATTTTAACCTACTAGAAAAGTGGCAGAATTCTATTTGCAAACATAGAAGAATTCATTCTTACAGGATGACAAAAAGATATTCATAGACTTAGGCTTTTATTGAGACCAGAAGGGAACCTTTTGATTGAAAGTGTGAAGTCAATATTTTTGAAAGCTTTAAAAAAAAAAAAAAAAAAAAAAGGAAGCCCAAACAATTTGAGGGCTTTGGAATTTTTAAGATTACTTAATATTTCTTTGGAAAAGCTACAGTTACTCATCCAAACTCCCACCACCCACAAAGCTTGAAAGATTTTCATCCAAAAACCTCATTTAAAACCATCAGCCAGTAAGTACAGTTCAGACATAAGGTATTTGAGAGGAATTTATGAGGCTTATCGAGCAAAAGAAGAATGGCTGATGAATTTCAAAGATGATAAATGTGAGGTGATACATGTAGGAGAAACAGAGTCGTATATACAAAATGCTGAACTCTTATCAGACAATTGAAATTCATCTTGATATCTTGGATTATCCCTGAGATTTTTGCAGACACCAGAACAGCAGCAGTCCCAAAGCAGTCCCATTGCTATACAGATAGCAATGGAGAACAAAGTAGACAGTGATACTATGTTGTTGTATAAAAATGTAGCCAGTTTGTGCAGTTTTATTCCTCTTACCTCAAGATGGTTTTTGGAGAGCTAGTATTGGTAGGAGAGGCTCTAGGAAGGGCAAAAAAGTCATGAAAAAACCTCAAAAAATGCAATACAATTTGATAACATTGTAAAGACTGGAAAAGGGAAATGATTATTCAGTGCCTGTCACAGTTCCTTCTTAATAGATCATCTAATGAAATACTAGACTGAAAAGGAGTTGACTCTTCCCACACATTAGAAATGAGCTTCTTGAAGCAAGAAAACAAAAATAAAACATATCAGCACGGATTGTTTAATGCAAAAATTAGGAAAATCGTGGGCCCCAATTTTTTGGAGGAGTGGGGAACATTCTGAGGAAATATTACTGTAGGCTGTTCCTAAGCCCTTTCTTAAATATGTTATTAAGGTTATGTCCCAGAAAAAAATATAGGGTGCTAAATGGAGATTTGTTCTCATCCCGAAACAGTGTTTTCCGTTTCATTGAAAGCATGGTGATGTGATGAGGTGATAGAGCCACGCTTTTTACCCACATACGCAGCAAAAGAACAACAAATAAGAAGCAATTGTGCTGCACTGAAATGGGAAAGTTCTGACTGGATATAAGAAAGAATTGCCACCAAGAGAATAATTAAGCACTACAGCAGGATGCCAGAGAATCTGGGAAATCTCTGTGCAGGAACATTTTCTGCACCTGGAGGGACATATCTACAAGTAGCCTAGCATGAATCCAGCCAGTGTTGCATTCAAACTCAATGATCTGTGATTTTTAAGAAACATTTTAAGAAAAAAAACAGGTACCCATGCTAACATCTTTGTTTACTGAAGATGATTCTTTTCATTAAAAGTGTTTACTTTTTTTTGCTTTTTTTTTCTTTGCTTTTAGTTTCATTGTGTCTGAAAAGTTCAGAATGCAAGGCAAAAAGTAGAACTGGGATACAAAAAAGGAGGCATTGGGTCATCTAGTCAGGATCTGAGGCCTATGAGAGTGGAGCAGAAATGGCAGACAAGGTGCACAGGATAAATTTTACATCTGGTAGGGGAAGCAGTTATGACATTTACATCCAATATTATAGAACCAATTGAGCTACCTCCAGCACAGTAACTGCCAAAAGCAACAAAATTTTAGTGCAGATTAAATAAAAAGTATGTTATTATTTTTTTTAAATGCAGCACAACTGAGAGCAGGAATAGAGCCATGATTTCCTCTGCATTTCATCGCAGTGCTGCCAGTTTTCAAATAGATGATCTCGGTCAGCACATCAAAATTAAATCAGTCACAGTGTGCAAACTCACTTTAAATTGTCAAAACTAAACAACTCTGCCTTTTTGTACAAAATTATTTTTCAGTGTGCGCCATCTGTTCACTGGAAATGTATCTCACAAACACTATTTCAGTAAAAGAAGAAATAAATCTGTTTTCTCAAATTTTATTATTCAGTTGAAAATCATTACAATGATGTCCATGTACAGTTAACCAGGCTTTATGAATGAAATTAGAATTCTAAGTCACACATCATTCTTCCTTCTGTGGCACTTCAAAAGATGAAAGTGTGTATTCCTTCAATATATGTGTACTTATAAGCTTGTAAAGATCTCTTCGGTTGAAGGTCAGGAGCAAGCTTTGTTACATGAAATATATTATATCACTCTGAAGTTTATTTTATAAGGCAAATAAATAGAACCTTGGTAAACTTACCCATCATTCAAATTTTGCTATTGTACAGTGCAAAATTAATGCTTTTCAATAATTGATGTTTATATTGTTAATATATTTTTATGACCGGATAAAGCTTTTACAACAGCACTGACTTGAGTTATTGGAAGTGCATCGCTACATCAACAATGATGAATGTGTAAAATTCCTTATCATGCTGAATTTTTTAACGGAAATTTAGATTTCCATGCCATTCTTCAGAACTGCTCACATTTAAATTCATGTGACTTTATTAAAACTGTGTAGCTTTCAAAAAGTACAAATGTGTAGGTTTCAGATACATTGCTCAAGGTATCCAGACCACATGTATGCAATGATCTACTCACAAGTAGACATCATAAAGACTTCCTATTTTGTCTTCCTGGCAACATATGCCCTACTTTGCCCTTGCCAATGCCAGTTTTGCTTGTTTCCCTTCTCACTCAGTTGATTTCCACTTTCTTAAGAAATTATGTTTATTCTTTCCCAGTCCTCTTTGACAAACTATGTTTGTCATCAATGTACTGTTCAGTCAAATTCCCCCAGTATTCCATCTGAACCTTCAGGGATGTGCATTCCAGATACTGTAGTACTTGTTAATGTATCCTGTTGTGGTCTTAACAGGAATACTTCCAGCTGACGAATAAAATTTCCATACAAGATAAAATTTTTACATTTTTTTTCAGGCACAAAAAAACTTGAAAATTTTTTAATTGATGGAAATATTGACATAATTTTTACTTCATTTTTTTTTTTTTTTTTTAAATAAACCAGGCAAGTGGAATTCTAGTCTTGTAGAAGTTATCTCACTGAGCCTGCTAGAATATGACTTTTATGAATGAATTTGGAAGAGGAAATACGCTCTCCTCTGGGGACCTGACAACTTACTTTCTTGTTAGTCCAAAGCTGGTTGAACAGGGCACAAAACGTAATCCGTCAGATCAAGAATCTTGAAGAGTCAGTGAATATACAGATAAAATCAAACAGGAGAACCAAGAGTAACATTCAGCTTCATATGCAGTTCTTTTTAGTATTTTGTACTCTAACCTATTTTAGCACCTACATTACATGCATCTTTGGGGTCATTTTTGAAAAAATAAAAAATAATGTAGTGGTGATCAGACTGAGCTTTTGAGATTCTGGGATGTCAAGCAAATCCCACAGGCATACAATGATGTAATGAGTAAAGTGTTAGTGGTAAGGCCTTATTTAATATAAAATGCTCTCTTTGGTCAATTCTGAGTTATCACCAATTATTGCTACATTGATTTATTTTTTGGAATCTGGAGTAGAATAATATTGTCCTAAGTCCATCCACTCTTAACTTTGCATATTGTTAGCATGAATAAAAGGAGCATACATCTCTTAGAATGGGAATAATTTTTACTTCTGTTTGGGCATGTACAGAAGCATAGCAGAATAGTGCTCTCCTACACTATCCAGTATATATTATAATTTGTAAATAAGAAGTGAAACCAAGGTAGAAAGAGTTTAGAAAGGGTAGAGAAAAAAGTGACTTCCTGCTGTTCCTGCTAGAAGGACATATTGAGAATCAGAACTGTGAATAATTTTTTAAGATGCTTGAAGGCTACTCTGTGATTTTCCCAACTATTTTTTCTAGAGAACTTGAGTCACATATGTATAAAATCTGAATGATTTGGATGAGTGCAAAGTTTTATCATCATGCACATTCTAGGGTATATTAGTGAAGCAGTGGTGCTTTTATTACATTTTATGCAATTTCTAACCTTTAAAGGGTAACAGAAGAGATTTATGTGATGTAACAGTAGGTATTTTGGTCCTATAGTTCATTATGTCTTGAGGCTCTGACAAAAAGGTAAGCTAAAATTTAAAGTTTAATATTAGTTCTCAAAAAATTCTTTTTCCAGGCACAAGAAGTAGGAGTGGTATATAACATTAGTAGCTACAGTGACTTTTTTGTTCTGGACTGAGCTGTATGCTGATTTGAAGTGACCTGAATACTTCCCAGTTTGGAAATATTCGAGAGCCAAAGGACACAACTGCAATCAGTATTTGAAGGGCTCTTTTACAGAGTGAGAGATTTTATGGTCATAAAGCTGAGTAAACAACAAGGTCATTTTTGATGGAGTCAGGGGAAGCAGATGTGACCTTAATGAAGGTTTTTAGTAGAAAGCCAGACATGCTGAACTCATGTTGACAAATTGGCTGAGTCCAAAAAAAGGTTTAATCAAAATAATAATTGTTTTATGCAGACTTAATTAAATACTGCAATGTTCTATTAAACTCTAGATAACAATGTGGATGAAAATAGGCATTAAGAACTGCAGGCAAGTTATCCAGTGGGCTGATTTAAATCTGTACTTGCTATTAAAAGAAGAGTGTTGGCAAAGCTGATGCCATAACAACAAAAATTAAAAACAGAACCTACTGTGGAGTGAAAAAAGGGCCGTATTTTCATAGCTTCAATGCAATCTGTTCTGAGTTCACAGATCATAAGAGGTATTTACATTCATAATTAATTTATTTTACAGTGAAATGTCTGCAAGTAGTATCATATATGCAGGGAGAACTAAGCAACATCTAAATTAAGTATTGACTCATCTGGAAGCTTACCTTCAAGGGATAATAAATAATCTTAACAAATATAGTCAGGTACAGAAATAAATTATCTCTAAAACCTCTGGAAATTCCTAAAATGAACACACGAATAAATTTTTAGTAAAAGACTGTAATGCGTCTTAAAGCACTTAAGTCAGTGATTCATTACCAGAGGGTCTAATTTTACCTGTGAGGCACTAGTGTAGTTATTTTCAGACTTCCAAATTCTTTCATTTACAACACATGAGGAATTCTAGGAAGACATGCAGTAAATGAGAACTGCTGGCTGATGAAATTAAGGTTCTTTTCAGATAGAATCTGTATGTAACAGAGATCTTTGGTCTTCTATCTCCAGCAAAAGTCAGGATTTAAGGCAAAGTCATTCCATGAAAGATGGAAAAAAGTCTCATCCTGAGATGAGACTTGTTGACCCCGTGTTTGTAACAGGCCTCGACACACACTTGTTATTTGTCTTCTCCTCCTACATATAACATTAAAAATCAAACAAACAAAAAAACCACATAAGACCAAAAGAGTCTACATCTGGGAACGTCATCTAATAGACTCAGAAAATCAATTTAGTTATTCTGGATATAAGAACACAAGCTGATAACGTGGAATCAAAGGTGAGAGAAGAACTGCAGCATTATATTGTGTGAAAAAGACATAAAATACTTACTTATGATATGGTATCTTCCTGGGTAATGACACAGTGTTGAGGAGACTGATTTGTATTTTGTTCTCTTGAAACAAATGCATAAGTCCTGTATATTCCCTGTCACTCCACAGAATTTCAACTGAGTGACAATATCATACTTAGGTCTCATGCATCTGCTGAATTCCTATGGCTCGTGCTAATTTTAATTTCCTCATGCAGAGCACTCTCCAATCATACTATATTTCCTTGAGTATACTTTTTATTTGTAATTTATTTATTTAAGCTTTAATGATTGCTCTAACATAGAAAAAAAATGCCTAAATAGAATGTATCTATATTTCTTTTTATTCTCTCTAAATCTGCAGTTAGAGTAATTCTAATCAATGAAGAATTGATTTTTTTCTTTTAATTAACGCATTACAATCTGCAGTGTTAGAGTGGAAAACATTTTCTGTCTTTTCCTTCACTGATGACTGCAGAGCTGCAGTATTTCACATGCTATAGATGTCTCAGTTTGACCTTCACTCGTCTAAAACCACAGGTTTTTTTTTTTTTTTTTTGAATATATAGGTTTGAAATGTTGTATCTATCATGTGGCAACCTTTTCAGGACGAAGTATGGTAGCATAGCATGCCTTTGTTTAGAAATCAAATAGCTAATCCACCTCAAACGGTTATTGTTTCCTCAGCAAGAAGACAATGTTCCTATGTAAATAAGAATGATTTCATAAAATTCAGCAAAATGTTTATATTGTTGTATATTCTTGATAGTGAACTGCCACTAGATCAGAAGTAAGACCAAGTAACATTATTTCTTCTCTCTGTATTGGCACAACAATTGAGCAGTTTACTACCATCCACAATCTTTGCTCATGTTTCTCCAGAGGCAGAAAGGCAATAAAGATTAGCTGATAACAAGTAAAGATGACTGTCAGTCCAAAATAAAAATATTTTTTTCTAGTTAACGAGCAGAGAAACAGCATCTGTTACAAAATTCACTTAAAAGATGGGCTGCTATTGGGAACTTTGATATTGCAATTTTGGTATTTTGTGAAGTTATTTCCCTTCTTTAAAGTACAATTTAAAAGTCGCACATTCATTATTATAATACTCATGTCTGGCGTTTGAGTAATAGCTGCTGTATCCTAGCATCTGTGCTCTAAGTTTTGGACTTGGGCTGTATGCATTTATGGATCTCTACTGTGCAAGTATGTACAGGAGGTGTGAAGATAGTTCCTTCTTAGTGCCTCATATATAAACACACACCAAGAATTTTGCAGCTATGTAAGCCAGATCAGATCAGTCAGAAAAAACTTATATATATATATTTTTTTAAGATACCAAAAATACTGCAATGAACAATATCTTTGCAAATGTGCTACCCAGTTAACTAAACTGCATCTTTTTATTTAGCGATGCCTTAGAAAAAGAATTAATCACGCAGACATATCAGAAAGTGATAACAACTGTTACTTGCTCATCTCAGTCTGTTTAAATAGCTTTTACATGAATTCATTTTTATATTTCTGTTTCTGTTCAAACAGTGTGTAAACACCATCTTTACTCACAGTATGCTAAACTGTGAGACCGTTTGAAATGTGATGCTTGAAAAAAATGACTTTATATAACTATAGAATATAATTTAAGTGCTGAATTAAAAGATTGCATACATTATAATGCATATATATTACCTCTGATCTACAGTGATCAAGTTATTCATTATTCTTCTATCAGTAACTATTCACCAGGGAGAAAAATACATAGTAAAGATTAACAGTTATGGTATTTTATTAAGGCTTTGAAAAAGTTATGGAACTATTATAGGGGAGATAAACAGTGAAAAGTTTGTTCAGCAATCCAAAAATAATGGTTGGCTTGTGATCCGTTTGTGCTTTCCCTGATTGTAGGAGTATATATCAAGTATCAGCACCGTACATGTTGGCGTACATTACTGTACATTACTGTACAATGTCCTCCATTGTCTTATTAGGATATGAACTATTGTTTTAGTTGCATAGGCTGCTGGAAGGAGAAATTGGTAGGAAGGAAAAGATGCCATCTATTTGCAGTGCTGATTATTCTTAAAATAATTTTCTCATATGACTTGTGCGCAGGTGAGCAATTTCTGAAGGGATGTTTCTGAACTTTTGTTTGACCATATATAACATTTGTGTCATACTGCATAAGTTATCCCTCCTCAGAAAAGCTCATCTGTGAGACTTTTAAGAAAAAATATAAATTCATTTAATTTGACAACTTTTATACTAATTTTATATTTCTATCACTCACAATGAGATGAGAGTAAATAATTTTGTTTATTTGGTGAAGTGAGGTATAATTCTGTTACTGAATCTTCATCTGAATGGCTATGGAAATTCTGACAGTTCAGTATGTTCATAGGTTTTCTGAGAATAAGGGCAGAAAGGCTCCTCAGGTTAGATTAAGTCTGAGTAGCAATAGTCATTGCAGTCTATCAAGTTAGTTCTTTGATTTCTAACTGTATTTTATCAGAAGTACTTTAGAATAAATTTCTTCAAAAATAATCAGTCACAACAATACTAAAATCTACATATTTTGCACATAAATGATCACTGTGATTGTGGTAGAGTTGACACCTCGGGGCAGCAAATGTTACATACTGTGGTTCTCCAGGATACAGTACTTGTCTCAAGAAAAAGCCAACACTAGGCTATTAGCAGCTATTTTTCTTTTGATTAACATTAATAGGGTGCTAGGGGCTACTCTGTTCATATGTACAGATGTATCCACATGGAATTTCAATCAAGAAAAAAAAAAGAAATCAGATTCAGACAACAAGGGTGCTGCACAATATGCGAGAGTTGATATACATTACATTAATTATCTGATTTCTTTACTGATTGCTTTTCAGATGTCAGGGTGAATCTAAATAAACTTACGTTATGTTCATGAAGTTACATCTTCTCTATTGGCATGGAAATTTCCATATCATATAAAAGCGAAAGCCAAGGAAACACTGACTGAGATGTACACCAGAAGTTGTCAATTTGGGAGCATTATTGTAGGAGTAAATTTAAAACTCTACTAAGGTTTTAATGAGGGCTTTACCAACAGCACATGAGGGAACCTCATTTACTAGATCACCCTTTAAAAAACAGTTTAAACTGGAAGACCGATTAAGAACGTTGGTCCCATGATTCATATGCAACAACTCATGCTAATTTCTTATTTCTTACCATATAGTACACATGTAAGAGATTATTTAGCTTTAGTTACATGAGAATAATTTCTCTGTTGTCTTTTTTTTTTAAATTTAAAGATAATGAATGACGTATATTATCCCAGTACAGTCTTTCAATACTTTTCAAAAAGAAAGTTTACATTTGACTTTTACTCCTAAAATTATCCTCATAGAATCAAAGAATCATAGAATCAGAAGTCTGGAAAGGACCTACAAGATCATCTAGTCCAACCATCCTCCCATTACCATTGTTACCACAAGCTACTAAACCATATCTCGTAGCTCCTCATCCAGACACCTCTTGAACACTGATAGGGACAGCAACTCCACCACCTCCCTGGACAGGCCATTCCAGTGCCTGACCACTCTCTGAGAGAAAAAGTTTTTCCTTATGTCCTCACTGCTGTCCTTTAAGATATATCTTTGTGGCCAATAAAAAAAAAATGTATTTTTATTTTCTCATCTATAAATTGTAAATCTTAAGTAATTTAAAGATGAAGACAGCAAGGAAATATTCTTGTAAGGGCACTTCTCTTCCTTTCAAAGAGAGAGAATAATGAAAACTGTCATTCCAACAAAAAAAATTTACAGTGACTTTCAGGAAGGTGTAGTTTTACAATTCAAATCATGATTGGCTTCTCTAAACCAAATAAAATGCTGAATCAGTACTATGGATGATTAAGTGCAATTGCAGAAAATAAACTGATCAACTGACAGCAACGAGGTTTAAATCACTACAGAAAACAAACAAACAAACAAAAACAAACCAAACATATTGTAAGACAAGAAATACAAAACACATTGCTAATGATGAATGTCCCTATAAAAAATGCTTCATATATAGGAACAGAACCATTTCTGTATCAGTCAACTGAACCACTCCAAAAGATATCCTCATTTGAGGTCAGCTCACTAAACCTGTGTTAAGCAAGTATTAGCTAGTTTATTAATCCTTCTGGTTAGGAAAGCTACACAGGGTCAAGAGAGGAGTATCTATTACAGCTTTTTGCATGTACTCAAGGAATTTATTCACTTTCCATTTTGATTATAAAGTACTTTGTGTGTTTCCTCATGCTCTGTATCTCTAACAAGAGAAGATGTCTATTAAAAGAAAGCATGTGAGGGCAAATAGAAAAACAGTGTCAGCTGTTATCTTCTTTAATTTTCATTTAATTACAAGGGCAAGATTTCAGCCAAGCAAATTTCGCATTGAAGTGAGTAAATATTTGGCACATTTAGTATTCTACCTCTTTTTCTCTCAGATGTGATTCCACTGAATCTTTCCCCAAAAGACTTACTACTGTAATGTTCTGTATATATTTTTTTATTTGCATACTTTGATTTTTCCAGATATGTCACTGGTCAAATGGTTAGCAAAAGTCTTTAAAATAAAAAATACTTGTTCTTACTCAAATACTACCGTATCCATCATGCCTCACAGAAACAGGAAAGGATTAACTCAACAATGAGAAGATAGTGGGAAGCATGAAAAAGATAAATAAATCACATTAGAAACGATTCTGTATGTTGTGAAACTGCATTTCATGGAAACAGCAGATCTCACTCACTGCATAAAATATTTCAGTTAATATATATTTTTCTGCCAAGCTGCATTATATAACCACCTATTTGGAGCTGTCTATTGAAATTTCTATTTTTGTCTAGAAGAAAGACAGCCAATCTCAAAGACATTCATATGGTAATTTTTGGTACTTTCTCTGACCTCTGCAATTTTATGTATGCCTAAGAATGCCACCAAGAGGATTCTGTAAGAAGACAAGGACAGAAGAATCTGCTCAACTCAAGATGTTTAAGATTAATCCACAATGATATTGTGTTTCAAGTCAACATTTCAAATTAAGTGTTTTTATGATGTTATTTTTAATTTGTTTTAAATTCAGAGATTTAAAACAAACTCCTGTGATTCCTGTGTTCAAATCTGCTTATAACATTCTAATTTTCATGTCTCATCTTTTTCTCTGAACTACCACAACCCTGTCTTTATTCCATTCATAACAAAATGAAATATGAGCAAACTAATGGTAAAATTTGGTCCCAAGGAGGCAGAATGAAATCAACCTTGTTTAAAGAAGACTAATGCAAGGAATGCCTGGGCTACAGAGGAATTTTTGAGTCTCACTAGGATAATAAACTGTTTTCCCTTAGTTGCGATTCCATACCAGTTTTGAAGGCAATATTTTTTGCATGCATTGTCAAGGAAGAAATTAGTCATGAGAATAAATAGGAAAAACCCAAGAAGTTTAGTATGGAATTCTGAGCTGAGTGAATTCTGGTACTTCGCATGTCCCAGACTCATCCTTCAAAAGCAGGCATAATTATTCGTTCTTGTAGTAAACCTTTTAGACAACAAAAGATAGTATTTGTGCTTAGTTCCAGTTAAATCAGTAGGGCTTCTACAGTCTTCTATAGAAATTGAGCATGTGATATGCTAGGTTAACTTCAATACTGCTGTACTTAGTAGGATATTTTAAAATAGCATTTTTGACAGTCTGTTCTCTTTATTTACTTCTATCAATATTGATTAAATAACAGAATAATAGGTGATTCAATTGCATAGGTCATTGATGAAAACATGGAAAAAAAAGGGAGATTATAAGTATCTTCCTTCAGATTATTCATTTTACTGTTCTCCAAATTCTCTTATGTTCTTTCACATTTAGAAAAAAAAAAAAACAAAACAAAACAAAAAAAAAGCATGGAAACAATCACAAATGATCACTTTCATAGAATCACAGAATTATAGAAAGTGTTGAATTGAAAGGCACCTTAAAGATCATGTCAATCAAAGTTACAACACCTCTGCCATGAGCAGGGACACCTTCCACTAGGTGTGGTTGCTTTAAACCTGGCCTTTGTGGCTTCCTGTGGACACACACTGAAAGTTCCACATCTTTCTGGTTCTGGGAACCCCAGATCTGGATGCAGAGCAGAGGGGTACAATCACCTCCCTTGCTCTGGCCACTGCTCAATGCAGCAGAGGGTACAATTGGCCTTTTGGGCTGCAAATACACACTACTGGCTCATGTTAAGCTACTCTTCCACCAGAACTCCCAAGCCCTTCTCCTGAGGACTGCTCTATTCTCCTTGATGCATAGAGAAAGGACAAGCAGTAATGGCCTAAAATTTGAATGTAGGAAGTTCCATACAAACATGAGGAAGAACTGCTTTATGGTAAGGGTGACAGAGCACTGGAACAGGCTGCCCAGAGAGGTTGTGGAGTCTCCTATGGAGGGAGACCCACCTGGATGCCTACCTGTGCAGCCTATTCTAGAGTACCTGCTTTAGCAGGAGTGTTGGACTCTATGATCTCTTGAGATCCCTTCGAACCCCTGCATTCTGTCATTCCGTGATTTTGTGATTTCTATTCCACCCCTACTGCTGTATGTATAAGATTTTAATGCAAACAAGGTGTTTTATTCATTGATTCTTTATATATATCTTCTCTATTTTACTAATTCCTCAAGCACCTCTTCTGAAATGTCTCAGCTAATCACATTCTAATAATCACTTTAAGATATGCAATTTAAGGAACTTAATCATTTAAAATGAATGTCATTTAATAGAACATTTATTCTGTCATTAGTGGAGATAAATATGCATAATCCTAAGTGTTTTGTATTCAGGTTCAAAATTTGTTCCTAATTGCTGTCCTTAATGAAAATTCTTTTTGAGTAGTATAAAAAAAAAAAAAAAAAAAAAAAAAAATAATTAAAGGTTAATTTTCATACTTTTTTGTCTTACCATTCAAAACCACTTATGCGCAATTTTTTTTTTTTTTTTTTTTTTTTTTTAGATTTCAGCAAGGCTGTGCAGAAATCAGTTCAAGCTTGTTAAGTAAAAACTGAATAAAGTCAGGTCTTTAGCTCCTTTCGTTCACTTTACCAATATGCTTTTTTTGTAATGTTTATTACCACAGAAAGTAGTATAGATTTTTTACAAGGAATTTAATTTTGGCATTTGAAGACTTGAGGTTTCTATATGTAATGTGATACATATGTTCATCATGTGTTCTGAATGAAGATGATAGTTATTAGCTGTCCTGGATACTGTGGGACTAGAAGAGATATCATAGTGAAGTAATCACATAGTTGCATGTAAAGGCCTGAGATAGAGAACTTTTTATCTAGTCAGTTATGCCTTCTCCAGTATAGAAAGGGTGAACCAATGAGAAGAGGACAACTGCCCTCGTCAGCTTGTCATTTCATAGGTGCTTAGCTCTGGCTCCCTCCACTGCCTGTCAGTTCACACATCTGTACAGCGAGATGAGTAGAATTGTTATTTTCTTGTTCTGCAATTATACATGCTGACCTATGGATAGGAAATAGAATTGCGGAGATTCCAAGGCAAGATGCTTACAAATTCAAGGTCATCAAAGATATAGGGAGATCTACTCTATCTTCCTAAAAATGACATGAAGTTTAAATGTCTCTTCTGGTAGTGTATAACGCCTCCTTCTCCTTTTTTTCTTTCAGAGATGTTTCTTCTTTGGTGCCTATCTCAAAGATACGGAAGCTTGATTTTACATTTGGAATTAGTGGGAAACTGCATAACACTGGCTACTGTCAATTTTGAGTAATGCCAAGAAATATTCTAGAGAAAACATTCATGAGATTTAAACAAATAGAGTGAACTACTGAAAATCTCAGTTTCAGTTTTTAAACCCCCTCTGGTTTTATTTTATATCTACATACTGGACTTCTGCCTGCACCGAAGACAGTATGCATTTTACTGTTCTGGTTAACTGACGTAGAACTGACCCACATTTCAGATAATTGGGAAATCATTTTCTTTTTTATCTGTTCTTTAGCAGAAAAAGATGAAATTACATTCCTAGAAAAATATGTCTAGAATAATGTCCAATTTCCAGTCAGTGATACAGAAGGGTAAGAAAGGGGATAAAACTGCAAAGCTCTTTTAAGAATAGAGCTTCTGCTGAATGTACCACTTTGTGTTGCCATTCAATCATCATCACTACATTAATCCTCTTACACTGCAACTTAAATATTCATTTGGAAATGTAAGTATATATATATGTTTAAGTGGCATGAGTTGATGATACCTCTTGTTTATTTAATCTTTCTTATCCACTTACTTTTTTTATTATTTGAACAACAACAAAAGAAAAGCTGGTATTCAGAACTGCTTGTTCCAAGTCACCTGGCAAAATTTTAAAATTCTTATTTCATTAAGATAATCTTTCCGGATAGTAAAGAAATTGTAAAACAGGTTTCAGTAATTGGGATATTGTTCTCTTTGCTTCACTAATAGATTCTGTAGTGTTTCTTGAGAACTCCAAACTGCAAAGAGGTGCATTTGTATTTAAACTAACAGTGAACAACATCCAGGAACATGCACTGAACAAGGGCCAGTGTGCATGCTACATAGTAAGTAATTATGCATTCTGGGTTGTCTTGCTCCAATTTATAGGAGGGAAGAGGAGGTTCTTTGAAGTGAGATTAAGAAACAACGTTGGTTGTTAGTTCAACCAGTTTATTATAAATCCTAATCAGGGAGATGGGGAAGGGAAGGACAGTGACTATTATGAGTTAGGGTGATGGGGAAGGGAAGGAAGGTGATAGAAAAGATAATAAGCAAGAATCACTTAAAGTGGGGATAGTCACCACCAGGATCCAGCAGCGGTCCTGTTGCACACCGTTTTGAAGGTCCAAGGCAAAAGTGCAGGGGAGAGCAACAGCAGCGTGGCTGGCTGTTGTCCATCTGTGTCCCTCAGACAATGGATTTCTCAACCCTTGCCCAGGACTTGCATGGACTTGTTCATCTGTGTCCCCATCAAGCTCTGAGACAATGATGCAAAAGAATAATCTCTTACATGGGTAGACTTTATTACATGTTCAGAAAGGTTATTTATACTTTTTCCAAAACTGAAGTCTATTTTAAGCAAATTGTTAAGTACTGAGCTTGTCAGTTCTCTTTGCAGTAGCAGCTCCTGCACTGTCATATTTTTCTTGTCACAGAATCACAGAATGGCCTGGGTTGGAAGGGACCTCAAGGATCATGAATCTCCAACCCCCCTGACACATGCAGGGCCACCAACCTCCACATTTAATACTAGACCAGGCTGCTCAGGGCCCCATCCAACCTAGCCTTGAACACATCTAGGGGTGGGGCATCCACAACCTCTCTGGGCAGCCTGTTCCAGCACCTCACCACTCTCATAGTAAAGAACTTTTCCCTGACATCCAACCTAAATCTTCCCCCCCTCAATTTAAAACCATTTCCCCTTGTCATGCTGTTATCTACACTTTGAAAGAGTCGACTCCTCTTCTGTTCATAGGCTCCCTTTAGGTACTGAAAGGCTGCAATGACGTCATCCTGCAACCTTCTCTTTTCCAGGCTGAACAAGCCCATCTCTCTAAGCCTGTCTTTGTAGGGGAGGTGCTCCAGCCCTCTGATCACCTTTGTGGCTCTCCTCTGAACCCTCTCCAACAGCTCTCTGTCTTTCTTGTACTGGGGGCTCCAGACCTGGACACAGTACTCCAGATGGGGCCTCAC
>JAOWBP010050600.1:0-18773 GCA_028571105.1 Tragopan temminckii
GCTGTGGATGCCCCGTCCATCCCTGGAGGTGTTCAAGGCCAGGTTGGATGGGGCCCTGGGCAGCCTGGGCTGGTATTCAATGTGGAGGTTGGTGGCCCTGCCATTCTATGATTCTGTGATTCTATGCTAAAGAGAGTAACCAAATGGCTGTTTGATGACCTGCACAAAAACGAGTGCATGATAACCTACCAGATCTTAGTAAGCGATTGTTTACTTCACAAAAACCACTGGCAGAAACCACTGCTGTTACCTGAAGACTAAAGAGTTCCCAAGAAGAGCGTAAAACACAAGACACAAACCATTTCCCTGTAACACACAGCCAGTGGCAAGTAGATACGCTGTCATTGCTAGCAATTATGCAATATTTGTGTGACCAGTGTCAGTGTGTTGCAACGACAATCCTGTTCTTCCTTTTACTACTTGCATCAATAAAAAACAGCTCTGCAAAAGTACAGGAAAATTAAGGGAAAGGCGTAAGTGCCCATTTACTGCCACAGAATAACCAGAGTTATTTTCCTATGCATTGAGAAGTGCTGAAGTACATGACTGGCTGGATGACACTGCGTGTACTCACATGATTGAGAAATTTACTGTCTTTGGTAGCCCATCCTATTTGCATCACTCCCGAAGTAATGACTGTAACTTCATAGTACCAAACTCCAGAATCGACACAGAACGTACATCTGACGCTTTCAAAAGACGAGGCATCGCATCGAGCCTACCAAAACCAAACCAAAAGTTAATCTTCTACAAAAGAAGCATTTAAACAAACTCCTTTTCTTCCCCTGGAAGAAGTCTCTTGCATATAAGAATACATAGGCACAATGTTAGAGGTAATATAATTTCAAAGTGCCATCTCTTCACACTGGTAACAGTCACACCCTAACCACTGAGTAGGCAAGACTGAAATGTGGTCAGTGATAGGAGAAGTGAGGAAGTAAAGCACTGATGGAATCAATTTTAAATACTTAGAGGTAACCAAGACAGGAAGACCTAATGTCATTGGCTGTCAGCTAGCTCTTACTACAAAGAGCCAAGGTGGTCAACCTTACTTTCTTTCTTTATAGGGGAATTTTTATGTAACAGAGGAAATAAAACAAAACATATGGCTGAAATAAGAATCCTGCTTCTATAGGTGCCTCAAATTAGGCAATACAAGCAGCAGGGATCACACTAGTGAACAGTTTTAGTTGAAACTAAAACTTCAGTGGCTCTGGACGGCTTGGTCTAGTGGTTGGCGACCCTGCCCATGGCAGGGGGGTAGAAACTAGATGATCTTTGAAGTCCTTTTCATCTCAGGCTGTTCTATGATTCTGTGAGACAGTTTTAGTGAAAAATGAGCTGTCTTTTAAGTGCCCTGCTCACCATTCTGAATATAGCAATTACTTTACTTTTTTTTTTTCTTCTTTTCTCCAGTTGAAACCATGAAATGACATCCTACCTCCAATCCATGTGGTGATATCTTCAGGTATTCACTGACATCGTTGCTGTTTAGCATAGCCCTGATGTTGGTCAAATCAACCTTCTCATATGTAAACTGCCTGCCTTCTTTTAAAACTGCAAAATAAAATTAGTTCAAATGACTGCTACAGAAAAGCTTCTTTTTGAATATTTCATATAACAAAGAAAAAAAAAAAATATATCACTCTTGTTAGGATCCAGTTCACTTCTGGCATAAGTGAATGAAATATTGACATTCTGCCTGCAGGGAAACAGCATCACTTGCAATAAATGTTCTCTAAACACCAGAACATAATAGATAACTCTGTCGAGAGCTTCTGCAGCCTAAATATTACTTTCAAGAAATCCACAGGCAAACAAAAGGCATGCAAGTTCATACCAAGATACCAGTTGTTTCAGGGTTTACCACTGTATCTGTATATTCAGTTGGGCAGGGCTTTCTCAATTCATCACATGTGGCAAAGATTGTGGGGACAGAAAACATAAAAACAGTTTTCTACTCTCTCAGTTTCAAGTGGGTGATGAACTTGAACTAAGCCAAAGCAGCTCTTCCCCTTTTCACGTGGGAGGATCTGAAGCATTTATCTTACCAGGCAGCAAATTGCTGACACGTATACATTAATTTACTAATCAAGATCTTATCTTAGGACTAATTCTTATTTCCCTAATTTGCTACAACGCTTGGACAGATGTTTACTAAACAACCACCACTGGCCAACCATACACCGACTGGAGCCCCTTAAGCCCAACAAGCCTATTTTCCCAAATTTAACCAAAGGACATTAGAAACTGCCAAGTCCTCAAACCTCTCTCCTTGGAGAACTGCCATTAAATGAATCCATCCCTTTGCTATACCTACACAGATTGTCTAAACTCCACTGGGCACAGAATCCAACCTGGCGTTTCAAATAGTCTGGGTGGTCTGTCCATTTCTCTAGCAGGATCAGTTGGTCACTAATGCGGGATTCAGAAACTGTCATTTTATTTTCACCTGCAATTTGAGAGCAAAGAAAAGAGAAACTCCTATAAACCAATAATACATTTAGTTAAATAAGTAGCATTGCACAAACACAGTAGGAACAGAAAACAACAGCAAAAAAACCCAACAGACCAACTTAATACTGTTTGTAATGCTGGGATATAAAGTTCTACTCTCAAACTAACCTTGCAATCAGATACAGCACTTCTCTGCATGGAATCAGACCAGAGACAATCAAACAGTGGCTGTTCCCCATCTTAATACAGATTTTTTTTTCTCTCCCCAGTAACAAAGGTTTCATGCTGTAACTCTTTATGATGCAATTGCTTGTTGAGAAGTACTGAGTTCCAGCAAAACTCTCAGGGCTTTGTGGGTGGGGGCGTCATTAAAGCAATAAATACTTTGCCTGCCTGCACGCACCCATTCATCGCTGTTCTGAATCTCTCTGATACAGATTCATTTCAGTGGCAACAGCCTCATGTCATAAGACTTTACGCAGCAGTTTCCAACTGATGAGCTCTGCACTGAGCTTCTGCAAATAGCTCAAGGGTCCTGAGGGGCAGAGGGGTAGCACTAACACAGTAAATATTTCCCCCTGCTTCTAAGTGCACCAACATTTCTCTTCTACATTTGTGTTCCTACCAATCCAGTCCTTACTTATAAGAAATGTGATCTGATGAAGCAAATGACAACCACACACCGCAGAAGCTGTAATGTTATTGTTAAGAGCAGTATTGGGCTGATACTTACTTGTTTGTGCAAACTTCTCCAGTGCAATTAGTGCAAAAAGCATCACCGTCGGATGGGACTGGAAATTCTAAACATGAGCAGTAAGAATAGTCAATAAGTACATGATGCAGGTGGGTACGAAGAGCTCTTTGTCACCAGATGCCTTAGGTTGAAAGTCACCTAGCCCCTCCTTCTGCCAACAGTTGGCTCGAGCAGATTTGGCCTGTGGACTTCTGAAAATCTCTAAGGGCGGAGTTCAATTTATTCTATCAGCTAGGAACACCAACAAATCACACGCAAATAGGATGCATGAATTTTCTCCCTGCCCTCCAAGAGATCATAGCAAACAGCTTGAAGTCAGCTAAGCAGGCCACTTAGACCAATTCTTCAAAATGGCCATCTTTTCATCTCAGACTAGTCCCCCAACTATGCAACTGAGCTAACAAGTGGAATCAGAATTGACTTTTATGTCTTAGCATTGACTTGAGAGCACTGAATAGAAACTTGACCTTTCTAGAGCAAAGGACAGAACTGCTTCTCCAAAAGCAAACAAACAAGAAACCCTCTCAACTTTCTGAATGGCTTCCACAAAGCCTCATTCCTTTAACTTACAATAAAAACAAAGAGCACAAAGAGAAAGATGAGGACTTTAAGCGTAAAGAAGTAATCCAAAATAATTATTGCAGAGGAAGAAAAAGAAGTTTGCACTTGACAACAAAATAGAGGAATACTGACGAGAAGCCCTCTGTATCACAACATGCAACAAGGTCTGGTTACTTTAAATATCTCCTTAAAACTAGGAGATAGGGACAGCAGAGCCTCGTGTATTTCAGGGGATATTTTCACTAGGACTTTCTGAAGTCTCAACTTTCTGTACATTATCAGTATTTACCAAACAACCCAGACTTCTCACACAGAGCTGTTCTAATCACAACATATGGATACAGAGTAAAGGATTCAAGGCACTTACCAAGCTGTGAAGCAAATATTCCAATATGCCTGGGCTGAGTAAGCCTATACTTGCAGGACCTGTAAGAACATTAGAAGTTAGATCCATCCATGGGAACTATCATACATCCACCACTGCTTAGAAGTGTAATACACAGCAGAAGAGTCTGGCTGCCCTTTAATTTCAGAGGGAAAGTATGAGTCATAGAATGCCTTGCATTGGAAAGGACCCCAAGGATCATCAAGTTCCAACCCCCTGGCCACAGGCAGGGCCACAAACCTCCATAGAGGCTGAAGACTCACTAGCTCCATTTACCAGTATCTCTAAATAAGCCAAACCAGGGGTCTAATATAGCCTGTTTGATTGTGAACTATACACTTTGCAGCATCATCATGACAAGAAGTCAATTAAAGAAACTACGCTAAAATACTGTCTGTTCATTCAGGAGAATGTAAGGGAACCAAGCTCCAGCAACTTGAACTCAAAAAGCTGTGGTGGATTCCACCACAACACAAACAGACTTGCTGTCTGAGCTGCTGCAATGAGCAGGCGTTGGGTCTCATTTCAACTTACTTTAACGAGAAGGTAGAAATATTACAGTGCAAGATGTTTCCTACTCTTTTTCTCTACTTCAACAGATACAGTGAAATTATATTTTTAATAACTGTCAGGTGATACTAGACAAAAATGATCTTTTAAGTAGCACAGCAGAGAAAATCTTTTCAGCTAGCTACAACAGAAACAGCATCTCTCTTCTATCTTTCTACCCAGCCTCTAAGTTAATACTCCTGTCTATTGACTACAGAACCACGTGCTCACAGTAGTTCTGAGAGTAGGGCTAAGTCTAGAGAGAAGACTAATTACCAATGCTAAGACCGCATACTGTAAGCATGAACACAGACTCACAAACGTGTCTCAAATTGCTAACCAACCATCAAAAGAATTTAAGTATCTGGGATTTAAAGCGACTCATTCAGATCCAAAGTGGTGACCGATGACTGAATCTGTTCAATGTTTTAATCAGAGTGGAACACCTGTGAGACAAAGCATCCACTCCACGCAGAATATTATTCAGTTCTAAGAAAACTCAAGTAGTTTGGATTGGGGGTGAAAGCCAGAGGTACTCAGCAAGCTTCCAGAACAATCCCTTGGCTTTACCTGCTAATTTCTCAGCTAAACAGCCCAGCACTGCAGTTGTATTCCGATGTTTAGCAGGGTGGCAAGCATCATGACAAGCAGCAGCTCCGCTTAAGTTTAATATTTCAGTTAACTTTTGTAATGCATCCTGCAAAAGAAAATCAGATCTCTTCAACATGATATACACAATTTCCCCCCAACTCGATATATTATTTGGTGGAGTCGCTGTCCCAGGAGGCGTTCAAGTAATGTATAGATGTGGCACTGAGAAATGTGGTTTAGCAGGCAATACTGGTGGTAGGTAGGTGGTTGGACCAGGTGGTATTAAAGGTCTTTTCCAATCTTAGTGATTCTGTGATTATGACATATTACTTTTACATTGTATCATCAAAACCAGACAGCACAGGATGGATCTCTTATTAAAAAAAAATAAAGAACAGATGGGAAGAGAAGTTCAACATATCCAAGGTCTGTAATTTTACAATTACCACCAGTCTATCAGTCTTTGTTATGATCTGCATCTTCTAGGCACAGACAAGTGAGCCACCTACAGCAAGAGGAATTCAATGCTAGGAAAAGGCAACACAATACCAATGATATCTATGGCTGTGTCCATTTAGGATGCAGCCAGTTTTACAAGATGTCCCAAATCACAAAACGTGATTTTCTGTAGTCATACTAATTTAAGAAATAGCAAGAAAAGTAATAAATAGAAAATGCTGTGTGTTGCCTTGCTCCATTCAAGCAGTAGAGCATGGACAAAATTCAAGATAGGTTTAGATGGTAACTCTCATTTTCAGGGTAGTCAGGGGTTAATCTAGAGCCAAGTGATCCAACAGAGAGAACTCTCCCCTCCAGGATTTCTAAATTCCCCTAACTTTTCAGACTTCATGAAAATTTCAGCTGATTCAAATATAAACTACATCATCTCAGGCTAGGATCTAATTAAAATAGAACTTCTCATACTGAAGTCATCAGCAGGCCTTTTGAAGAAAAAATAGCACTGCTGAAGTTGGATGCTTATTTGCTGCTCAAACAGCAGTCTGAGCCATGCTTAAATCAATTTTCTGCACTACAGTCTGAAATTTGTATAGAGATAAGACTGAAAAGCAGTTACTCTCCTAAAACAAATACCACAGAAGCAGAGCTGATGAACAGGACTGACATGAAGTGGAAAGAATGGTGAGAGAAGAAAGGATGACTGAGCCAGAGACTCAGGATGGAAAAACCTAAAATTAGACTCTTGCCATACCCTGTACTGCCTTTAGATATTATTAAAACCTTCAGAGACATCAACTACTTTGAGTTAAATAAAGACTTTATAGGCTGAACAGCTTACTGTGCTGCCATTTCGACTTTATGGACTTCACAGCCTACCATAACAAAAACCAGCCTACTGCTCTCCAGCTGCAGCAGGAGTTGGGCACTGACTTAAATCCCTGAAGACCAAATACTTAAACTTATTCTGAATATGGGAAAAAAAAAAAAGAACAACAAAGCCCTTAATAGGCTGCACATGACCTGTAGATCCCACAGCTGTAACTCCCTGCGCTTTGCTGTTCTGTAAAGAGATTGCAGTAGGGAAAAAGCCTCTGAGCAACCCCGGGAGGAAGTGTCTTTATTGCCTCTTACAGCCAACTATTTAGCAGCCAATTGCATTGTGACTTTTGAAATCCAAGTCACCTGATGACTCAGGAAGTTGTACAGTTAAAAAAAAAAAAACCACAACAAAAATTCTTCACATGGAGCAGAGGTCTGCATTTCCCTCCTTAAAGTGTTTGTACCAGCACAGCATGAACGCTTCAGATCGTATTTCCATCCAATGGCCAGTAAAGAGAGTGCTCAGATTTGCCAAAGTAGTATCTAGGTATTACACAGTTAACGTGTTGTTTCTTCAAGTCAGGATTCCCAGTTGCAGAGCATTGCTTATGTGCAGGGAAGTAACAAACTAAGTAGTGAGTGGTATATATGTAGCTTTCAGAACTTAGGGGGGAAAAAAAAAAAGCAGAACACCCACAGATGTTCACTGCACAGCGTGCATACTGCATGGCAGAAGAATCACAGAATGGCCTGGGTTGAAAAGGACCACAATGATCATCTGCTTCCAACCCCCTGCTGTGGGCAGGGTCGCCAACCAGCAGACCAGGCTGCCCAGAGCCACATCCAGCCTGGCCCTGAATGCCTCCAGGGAGAAGAGAGCAATGGAAGCAGCTAAGGCCCAAAGTCTTCTTGTTCTTCCCCAGAAAGCTGTGTTTTTTCATCTTCTACTACACTGCTTCTAGTATTAAGTAGTGATTAGATGCCAGGTCACCAAAAATGACTCCAAGTTACACCCAATTTCTGAGCAGTTAACCGTCCTGCATAACCAATGAAACCCACCCAGCAACTATCATGGCAACCAGGGCCAACCGAAATTCAGCTGCAGATAAACATACTATTTCAACTTACTTTTGTTGGCAGTGGGCATTCATCAAGTAGCAGCGTTATAACGGCCGGTCCCAGCGGATCCTCTAGTGGAATAACTCTAATTAAAGACTGGACAACTTCCAGCCAACCTTCATCTGTCAACCACAAAAGAGAAGTCGTGTTTAGAATTAGCACCACAATCCAAGAGTTCAAAATACATCAGCAATGGAAATTTAAGTTTTCAATCATTTAAATCACTCAGTGAGCTTATATGCACGAGGAAAAATAATCCATGTGTTTTAAATTTGATATCAATGTCTTAACTCTGTAGCTTGGAAGTCTAATTTCAAGGAACAACAGCAAACACTGATATTGTTTGGAGAACAGTCCTGCCCAGGCCAGAGCATATTCCAGGAAGGAACCCTCCTAAGCGTGGACAAGCACTTGGTTCCAGCATCCTAACTCAAGAGCTCAGTGTCCAGTGTTGTAGTTGAACACACTGCACTCATAATGATGCTGAAAAAATACACCTGGCCAGAAAGAAAGCATCCTACCTGCTCTGCAAGTAATGTGGACTTCAGAGCAACTGTATTAGTTTCCCATGCCTGGCCTTCTGAACAAACTCTGATTACATAAGGAAATAGTATAGGTAGGAGGCCTTATCTGCTCATTAATGTGAATCAATTAGATGTTAATCAACTACTAGAAGAGTAAGCAATTTGGATTTACAAGAAAAGTTGTCTGAGAAGTAAAAATAAAGATAATTGTGTCTGCACACAAGTGAGGTGCTCCCATCCACAATGGCAAGTAAACCTAAATAACACTTTTGATCTTAGAACTTGTTAGCACCTTACTCCAAAACACATTTTACTGAATTGCTGTATTATCTAATCAAGTTGATTAGCTCATTTTAATAGAGAAACACATTATCTGGGACCGATACCAACTCTGTTAAGAGACTTCATTCAACTCTAGCAGAAATTTGGTACAGGTCTCCAGTTGAATGGGTTCCTCCTCCCATAACAGAGATAAGTAACCCTCGTACTGACACAGCTTGGCATGCAGGACAACTTCAGGACACTACTGGAACAACTACATCAATAACCTGGAGGCCTAAGGACAGCAAAAACCTAAACAAAAGGCAAGCAGTATTTGGCAGTGGAGAAATACAGATTTCAAACCATGTTTACATACATGGGCTGATTCTGCCCTCGTGCAAACAGGCGTTCTTTGTGGCTTATGGTTTAATGTGTTTGCATTGAACTGCTCACGTAGGAAGTGTAACAGAGCTCAAAAAACTCAGAGAAACACCCAGCAGCTCAATGGATCTTCTGAAGGGCAGAACTGTGTTTTGGAGTCCAGGTCCCTAGAGCTACAGCAAATCAATAAAACTCATACTAGCAGTGCAATTATTTTGCAACTAAAAATAGTGTTTGGTTTTTCCCCTTTGGAGTCACAACTGAAATGCCCAACACGGTGCCTTGGTACCTGTTTCTGCCATTTCATGCAACGTGATCATTGAATAAGGAGGCTCCTGGTCGCTGAAAGAGATATTACACAGGTCAACATTTATGCACAGCCTTCGATGCAACACACTGAATAAAATGATAAAGACACAGAAAATGAATCCACTAAGCATTTAACAAGGAGAAAGTCACATTGGCTGCAATGCACTAATGCCATTTTCAGATCTGAAGTACAGGTGGGATTTAGGCTGTATTCTGGCTTAAAAAACACCTGCATATCTACAATAGCTGGTATACGAAATGTTACCCATATCTGCAGGTCCAGAATCTATAATACACTGCTTAGGCTTAATGCTATTCATTAGCAGTTACTCAGAGTAAGTAACAGAGGTCACAAAGCGTACCAAGAGCAGTGCATAAGGGATGCACCATAAACACACTTTGCTCAGAAACTGCTTCTCCCTCCCTTCCCTCAATTGAAAGGCAAGCTATCTAGCAGCACCATACACTACTAATTCATTAACGAGAGCAGCAGGAAAACATCAAGGCAGTTCAACAGGAAATATTTACCCCAATTCCCTTTCCTCCATGGAAAAAAAATAATAGTAACACAGGTTGGATTCGCTCCTCAGTTTGATCTGATGGAGCAAGAGCGAGGACCTATAGCCAGGTACATCAGACAGTGCCACTGGAAGTACCCAGAGCAAAGTCTCCAAGTCCTGTTGAGCAAGCATCTCCAGGACCACAAAAGCTTACGTGGTGGCACATCCTCAATGCTGTACTCAGTGCTATTTCAGCATTATGAACCAATCCCAGACTCAGAACAATACATTCTACAATCAATCTCTGCCTCATGCCTTCAAAATAAGACTGGAAATGCATAACACAGAAGAATTTTAGAAGACCTCAACGCGGGTTCATTATGCAGATAATTAAGCTAGTTACTCCAGAAAGATTAATTATGTCCCCCCAGCATTTGCCTATTTGGAAACAAAACAATTTGTGAAGCAGCACTCTGTATAAAGGGCAAAAATCAGAGGCTTAGAAATGGAACTCCTCCTAGAAAGGAGAGATCCAGACAAGAAAAATCAAATCTCAAACGATGAGCAGGCAAAGCAAGTGTTCATCACAGATCACACTATAGCAACTCAATTTGCAGTTCATCTCATGGCATCCTCAAGCATTAGATTTTATTACAGAGTTTAGAAGAGGAACGCCAGGAAGGCTTTGGCCTCCCACTGCCCAAATCTCCCACTCCAATCTTTGGCTCTTCACTGCTGTGCTATCACACTGAAACCTACATTTCCAACTGAGTGTTACGTACGTCTCCATTTAAACTGACTTGACTTGCACATGGTTTTTGACATGAAAATACGGTTGTCATCTTCCCTACCATCTCCTTCTGTTTCAGTTCTGGTGCTTCCAAGAAAATACAGCTCTATGAAGAAACAGGCGATAATCAACATATTTAGCCCTACAGACTCACTCACACTGAAAAACAAAACTTCCAGACGTGGATTTTCTTCTTCCCCCCCTCCATTGTTCATTCCTATTTACCTAAGAAGGGTCATCATTAGCTTAAAGTCTCACAGAAGGTTCCTTAAGCTTCTTTCAGGCACATTTGGATAATCTGCCTCGTGAAGATGCTCCCCCACTATTCGCAGCCATAGGTCTTTGTCCTACAGAATGGAGTTCTGTAGTATTTGGCTGTGTTATACAACCAGACGTGTCTCATCACCTGCTGTAATATTTAATCGACAGACCACAGTAACCACGTGGTGCTTACAAGACAGAATCTGGAGTACTGTATGCACTTTCGGGATCCCCCGTGTAAAAAATGGGGAGCCCACTGGAAAAGGGCCCAACTGCCATTTCCTGGAATTGGTCAATGCTTGCCAAGGCCCTGAGCCATCTGCTCTGACTGGGGCTAAGCTGGAGGTTGGAGTGGATGAACTTCCAGAGGTCCCTTCCAACCTACTGAGGGACGTGGTTTAGTGGGCATGGTGGTAATGGGTTGACAGTTGGACTAGATGATCTCAGAGGTCTTCTCCAACCTTAATGATTCCACAGTTACGTGAGTCTGAGGAAGCATTTCACTGAGCCAGTATAACAAAATACCACAGCTTCAGGAATTTGTCTGAAATAGGACTCCAGGATCAGTGACTGTGATCGTTATAATTCAGTAGCAAAGGAAAGTACTTACAAGATTACAAAACTGACTGCAAGAGCAACAGGACCAACTACATACAGAAGCGTTGTGAAACAGCCTGCGGAGATGACCTCAGGGGAAAGGGGAAGGCATGAGAGGTCAGGGAGAGGCTTTCAAGAATTTTGCACAATTTTTACTTAGTGTTTTGAAGATAGATCCTAAAGTAAGAGGTAAAAAACCAAAAGCAACCACAGCCATCAGCACACCAGTCCCCTCCCAGCCCCAACTAAACACAGCTGATACCACGCACACCTCGTGAGCTTAAATTCTGCTATTTCCACTTAAGCATTTTACAACAGGAAAGCTAACTCCTCCTCCATAGGCACATTCAAGAGCAAGGATACAGGCAAATGAATCAAGCAAAGCTTGTGTATCCCGAGCCTCATCCATCTTAAACTCAGATCCCACTCGTGAAGCTACAATAACATTTTTCCTTCTGTTCTGGTCTTTCTGATTCCTAACCTGCACCTAACCCAGAAGAGATGAGCTAACTTCACCCTCCAGTTTTGAGGTCCTTTTATAGAGCTCCATAAAAAGTAATGCAAACAAAACAAAACAAAACCACCCAAATAAGTGCCTATCCATAAATATCCCACACGCCCTCAATGGATGCTTTGAGCATGCAAGGAATGCAACACTGCAATCATAAGCTGAACAGACACAACATGCAGACTTTAAAAAAATACTCAGAAAGAAAACCTCAGTCTCTTTATGCAAACTGACAACGGTCAAAGCTCTCAGTTTTGTTGAGCCACTGACAAAGAAGCAGATACAGCCTGAAAACAGAAACCTTGCTTAGCAATCAATGTTTAGGACAGAAGTTGCCAAACTCTGTAAGGTTCGCTGCTGCCTAAGCTGTGTATCTACACCAGATAAGCAATACCGAGCACACTCCTCATCCCATCTGGGTGTAGGCCCACACAGGAAGGTGAGAAAGCTCCTCAGCTCCTGCAAGAGTCTGTATCTGGGCGCTCAGGAGCTATGGCTATTACCTAGGAAAGGTGCTCCTCTCCTAAGCCTCCAGATGGAAACACGCTGCTGCTTCAGGGAGGGCCAGGTGTAGATCGGTGAGAGGATGGAGTCACAGTTTGAGAGAAGACAAGAACATTGTATTTTCATTCATGTTGAATTATTCCTTGAGGTGGTACTTACTTATCTACTAACGTCCGAATTACAGCCAGTGTGTCAAGTACTAGCCCATCCACATTCTGTTTTTTCCTTCTTGGTTCATGAGGCCCTCTCCCCCTCCTAGGTGGTCGGACAGGGTCCCTTGGGTGGCTTCTTCCATCAGATGCACGTACCCTACTGCTCTCTGTTTGCCGATGCTGAGACTCCAAGCTGTCTTCTGCTCCGCTGTCATCGCGGCAAACACAGGAGTTCCCCATCGTGCCAGCCCCCAAGGCTCCCAGCAAACGGGGAACGTGGTGCTCTAGAGTCAACAGTAAACCTTGGAAAAGGCTTCTGCTAGCATAGAACACAAGGAAAGCAACTACAATCATCTAGGAAGTTTTAAGAGCAGTGTTTGTGTGATCCTGAATTGTGATTGTTTGCATTATATGCGTTGCTGCCAGCAGGAATGAATGGAAGTTGGAGGCTTAATTTCCGATAGAATCGGTTAAAATAGACATTGGTCATCCAGACGGAGGGCTGAAAAAGCAAATCCAAAACAAGAGTCAGTCTTAAGTTTGAGTAGCAGAAGAATTCTTGTATTAGTAAACAGAACTATTCATGGCATATCAAATAAACTAAGAAACATACAATTTGCATCTGCAGTCCACAGGGGTAGGGGAAAAGGATGAAGAGGAAGGGCAAGAAGTTCACTGCTTGGGTAGCTTCTCCCCACGCTTCATTTATTTCACACTACCCGTTGTTTTCCAGTTCTTGCACGTTTTTTGGCTGCAGAGGAACAATTCTGTCCTTAAGTCCAGTACATTGTCACCTTGTAAGTATTAATAAACCACAGTTTCATGTTCTCTTTACTGCCCATAGAGACACACTGCTTGGGCAATCAAACTGAAGGCTGCACGTGTACGGTTCTTATTTCACACTAGGAAAACTCAAACAAATTTTGAGACAGATTCCACAAGTTAACCCAATTTCCCAAGAACCAGTCTTACAGCTGTGGTCTATTGCACCTAGAAGTGGATTGAACCAAGCGTTCAGTCCATCTGTGTGCAAATACATCTTTTCAGAACACGTCTGCTTTGACTGGATTCTAATCCAAAGAAGCAGAAAGAAACATTTTAACAAACCCCATTTTAAGGCCTGAAAATCAAATAGATTTTGAAAGGGCTGTTTTCTGTGGATGCCCCATCCCTGGAGGCATTCAAGGCCAGGCTGGATGTGGCTCTGGGCAACCTGATCTGCTGGTTGGCGACCCTGCACACAGCAGGGGGTTGAAATGAGATAATCATTGCAGCCCTTTTCAACCCAGGCCATTCTATGGTTCATTGCTTCTAGCATCAACCAGCCCTTCCCTTTTGGAGAAGGGAGACAAATTCAGTCTCTCTTGTTCTTTATTCAAAGGGTCTGGATCAACTACAGGCCCAGCAGTAACTGGGGTTGTAGGACATGCACTACGCATCCCTGTATCAGGAATGTTAGCAAGAGCAATAGGATGCCTGATCAGGAGTTATTTTTGCAAGCCATGAGCTGTATGTCTGCATAGCCTTATATAAAGTCTCAGGTAAAATAAAGCCCTGCTAAAGACACCGTTTTGCTACTTACACACTTCAAGCATGCCAGGATAAATGAGCGACTCAAAAGCATAACGTGCATTTAGTCTTCAAAGAATTTAAGTGAGAATGATGAATACCAGGTTATTACTGTTTTACAATTATTAAGTAATCTCACGTTAGAGGAAATCAGAAGGAAATGGAAGGCAGTTACCACCTTCTAAATACAAAAGGTTCCCTGACATCTCAGCCAACTGGCAGTCGTGCAACTGCTGACTGTTATTTGGGACAAAAATCACAGCAACGTGATTCGGGAAGCCAGCCACCAGTCATAGGAGCAAGCATAACATCAAGGATTTAACAGTTCTTGATGACATAACATCAAGGTTGGCAACCCTGCACATAGCAGGGGGTTGGAATGAGATGATCACTGTGGTCCTTTTCAACCCAGGTCATTCTATGATCCTATGATTTGAATGGACAGCCATCACTACGAAATCACGACAAACAAGCTCTCATGGACCATCCTCTTTGTCTTAAGTACGTTAACTTCCTTCAGTAGAGTGCTTGGTATTAAAGTAAGTGAAGGTGGATTAGGAAAGCAAAGCCCATGGTGGCACACTAAAGGCAATAAATACAAGAGCTTGAGCTTTGCTTCAAGAAACTCATAACCAGCAGATCATTACAATGGCTTCAATACCACAGCATGCTTGCCTTGCTCTCCAAGCTGTTTGAGCACAGCAAGACATGGGACTGCAGGCTCAGCAGCTCTCCATCTGAGCCAGAGCAGCTGTTAGCTGCTCAGTCAGCAAGGAGATAGCAGATGCGAGGGTGCCAGAGGTGCAGGGACCTTCAGTGAAACTGCACGAGACCACAGCCAGACTGCTTCAAATGACTGAAAAAGAACACCATGAAGACCTGATACAAGCAAAAAAATAATGTTTAAAGAAAGGACCAGTTACATCAAATGCAAAACGTGTAATCCTAGGGAAAAATAAGCACGTATCCAGATCATTTTAGGATATTCTAGTAACACAGTACTGAGATATTGAAAACAAGTGATTATGATCAACTCACCCTTATATGTGTTTGGTTCAGGAAGAGCTGGGCTTGCTCATAGAGCTCTGCAGCAGAAGTGGACTGTATTTCTGCAGGTTGCAAATGCATTTGTACTGGCAGAAGCAGCACTATGCATGTCTTTATCAGCACATGATAAAGTGGGCAGTGAATCAGCACGGTCAACCACTTTCACTCTTAGAAGATATGCCAAAGAGTCTCTGAAAACAGAGAGAAAAAAGAACAATTCATTTGGGAACTGCTCCCCAGACTGATGCATCTCTCCTCCCCTCTGCAATGCCATCAAGTCACCCTCAAGTTACTGCTTGCAAAAGGAACAGCAGTAGACATTTCATAGGAATTGGACTCCATGATTCTTGTGCATCCCTTCCAATTCAGGGTATTTTGTGTAGTGACAGAATAAACTCCCCTTATTTAGTAAACAGCCTGCATCTGCTTGCACACCAGGCTAAGTAACACACAAAAGAACGTGTTTCCAACCCTCAAAAAATTGAAAGATTAAATACTTTGGCATAGAAGTTAGTGGAAGAAGTTGCTACAGATCTGCCTGGTAAACCAGCCTCATTTGAACAAGGTCCAAACGCAGGAAGAGAGGTTCTGAAGTGCAATTAAAAACAAACCAACAAAACAACCTCCTTTGAAACAGCGATGCATTTGAGCTGGCAAGATTAAGGAAAGGTTTACAACATTATAACGAACGTGAGCTTAGCATCTGGCTGCTGGAAGCCAGCTCACCATTGAAATAGAGGCCAAAACCTCGTGCAACTGGAACACACGTGCACAGAGGAGATAAAAGTGTCACCAACACAAGCAAACAGAAGGGATGCCAGGACAAAACTCACAATACAGGATGCATCTTAGAGAGAACACATCTTGAAGGACGAAACATATTGGAGTTGTTTTTCACTAAGAGGTAAAATTCTCTGCATATAAGCACAGAAACTTCATGAGACTGGAAATTTAACTTCAAGCCTTAGGAAATACCTGCTGTCAGCACAAACTGGACGCATAGCCAGTGTTTTATTTCAGTGGTCTACTTGAAAATATTATGAGAATGAAAGGTAACTGTTTTTCTTTTGAAAGCGTTTGCCTACAAGAAGGAAGTTTGCAGGGACCATCACAGCAGCAGCACTGAGACAGGATAAGCAGACCCTCTTATCTGGTAGTGGACACTCAAAGAGGGGTACAAGCACACAACACAGATAAATGGGCTCTTTTGTAGCATCCCTGCCCCTGTGTCAGCAGCAAAACCTCCTGAGACAGCTAAACAACCGTGCTGCCTCTAAGAGAATTTATCTCTCCCAAGCCATTTATATCCTTTTTTTTCAGTAGTTACGCTGCTAAGAGTCTCTGCAGCTGCTGCTGAAGCCAAGCCATGTCCCATTGTAACGCCATGACCAGCTGTTACCCAAGTAGCCAAGTCCTCTCATAGCAGAAGAAGTCCCAAATCATACCATACATGGAATATTCCTTGGAGGGGTAGGAAAGAAACAACAAAAAACAAATGGCAGCCACTGAATTGTATGTTACTTGAGTGATTTCCATGTGCCCGGTGGTGCGGATGGCCAGCCAACACGAGGAGGTCATCTGATGGAGCTCACCAATGGAGAAATGGCCAATGGAGGTCACCTTGGTCTTGTTTGCTAAGAATTGGTGATTCATCCTCTGAAATATTTTGATGCAGCCAACCATAACACTGCCTCACTGGAAAAAAGCCTCTCCTTTCCATGAAATGGAGTACGCTGCCAAGAAAACAAGATCCTTCTCATACACATAAATGAGTAAAGAGGGTTTCAGCTGCTACAACGGCTTCTCCAGCTCCTGCCACACGAGTGAAACCAGCGTGTTCTCCTCTCGGAGGAGCATGATGTAGCAGCTTTGTCAGGAAATGATGCAACTTTTCAAGCGCAAAACTAAGTTCTAGACAGCAATTTCCTATTAAGGAGGAAAATGATTAGAAATACTTCCGCAGCATCTTTCCTGCCTCCCAAAAAATGATGGTCCTAAAAATGAAGGCACTGAAATACTTGTGAGGCCAGCCAAAGGCAGAGTTCAAATTACAAAGGAAGCGCTGTAAGTTCATCAGCTTAGACGTAGGATGTACATCTTGTGTTTGCAAACAGAGGCTATTATAACACAGAGAAGACCTCAGCTTTGGGATGAGTAGGGTAGGTGAAGAAGTAACAAGAACTCCCAGGAAATTAAGCATCCCTGGAGGAATTTAAGAAAAGAGTAGATGTGGCACTGAGGGATGTGGTCTAAAGAGCTCCCAGTCATGGGCTGATGGTTGGACTTGATCTTAGCAGTCTTTTCAACCTCCATGATGCTATGATTGCAGATCCACCGAGGTCAGAGGTAAATCCTGCAGCTGAAAAACCTGTGCAACTGAAGAGCAGGAGCTGCTTGGTGCCCACACAGCAACCAATCAAATGCAGAAGTACATTGCAGACCTCAGTCAACTCCCTGCCTATGCTTCTGCACGTAGTAACTGAACATCATCTTGCAGAATCTGAAGCAAAACCCTCATGCAATTATTTTGTTTTCTTCTAAAAATATCCTGCAGGGTTAACACTATGGGAAACGGCTCTTACTGGCACGCAGCGTGTCACTATTTGCAATAAAAGCCACTGCTGCAGTCATTTGGTCTCTTACTAGTCATAGCAAAAGCATCCTAAATCAAAAGCAGACTGACCTTGAGTCTTGCAGGAAAGTCTCAAACTTTCTAGCTCTTACCCAAGCGCTCCCCAGCGTTGGGCTTTAAGCCTCCAACTCCAGTTTTGCTGGAAGCACATCACTCCTGAAAGATCTGCTCTTCTGTTGTGGGAGCAACAAAGCAGGAAGAAGTAGCAAACCCTAACACCACAGTGGTTTCCTTTTCTGCTGGCTCGCCGTAAGCCACATTTTATAGCCTGCTGTCTCCAAAGCAACCCTGTGGCAAGGAAGAGAACCCTGCCTCACCCTGCTGGGGTCAGGGAGAGCAGCTCCAGCACCAGGCTGCTCCTCTGCAGCACTCTAAAACAAGCTAAAGTAATTACCTGCTGCGTCTCAGAGGTCATTTAGATGGAAATATCCTTTGTACCCTGGCCTTTAATGCTTTGAATGTCTAACCACCCCCTTCAGCACCAGCATCAATAACAGGGAATGTGACTTCCAGGTTTTCTCCCCAGGGGTTTGAAGCAGCAGGAAGATAAGGCCCTTAATAATAACGCCAAGCAGTGCTACCCCTATAGGCTGGGAACACCCAAAAGCCCACCCTTATAACCTATAATACATACGCTGAATTAGCTATACCAGAATATTGAGTTAGGGCACAGGCATTCGTTCAGAGGTTCCGGTTAATTCAGGGTCCTTTAACGCTTCCCACCTCAACTACAAGGCATTTGCTAATTTTTTTGGGGGTGGTGGGTGGAAAAGAAGTCATTGATAAATAAAAGCCTACAAGAAATTCCAGGACAGACAGACAGTGCTAGAGGACAGCGTGGGCATCCCAGGTACCAGCAGAGGGCAAAGAGTTGTGGAGAAACAAAAATGCCAATGCATTTTTAAGGTTTTTTTTTTTTCTAGTAAATTTAGCAGTTCATGTCAGAAAGGTTCGTGCTATGAGTGGCGAGGTGCTGGAACAGCTGCCCAGAGAGGCTGTGGATGCCCTGTCCATCCCTGGAGGTGTTCAAGGCCAGGCTGGATG
>JAOWBP010050601.1:0-39321 GCA_028571105.1 Tragopan temminckii
CACTGGTCGGTACAGCTGAAGTGCATACCTTAAGTGATAGCCAATCCCCCACTTATTCTTCAAGAACAAAGAGGAGCCAACACACTTCAGCCTCCCATGTGAGATAAAAGCCTTGCGGTCTAAGGAGAAAAAAAAAGCACAAGAAGATTATAAACTGTAGAGCAGTGATTTAATCTTTTTTTCCTACATCTGGACCTCCCATGGGCAGTTCAGTGGTATTTTGTATTTTTCTGGGGGCAGATCCCACGATCCAGATTTTCATCCTAAGTAGATTGGCCCAGAAGAGGACTTCCAGATGTAGGGATGCTCTGCAGGGATGCTGAGCCTCTGCTTACCCGCGAGTATGTCGGCCTCATCCATGAACTGGGTACTGAAGAGAATCACCCGGCCGGCTCTGTGCTCCTTGAGGAGGCTCCACACCTGGTGCCGGGAAAGAGGATCCAACCCCACCGTCGGTTCATCCAGGAGCAGCACCTGCACATGGGATGAGATCAGATGTTCCCCACTGAAGGAATGGTTGCACGGCTTGTGGGGTTGGTGTTCCCTGAGAGCCTCAGGTCCTGGAGGCAAGAGCCAGGCCATCTGGTGTGCAGGGTACTGCTCAGGGGACCCTGCTTTAAACTAACGTGCAAAATTAAGGTAAAGAATTCACCATCTGTCTGGAATAACGATGGCCACATTAAAATTACTGAATATTCTGTATATTATAGAGCTGCTTTACCTGTGGGTTCCCAAGCATGGCTATCCCAATGGATAACTTCCTTTTTTGCCCACAACTCAATTTCTCAGCTTGAGTGTCTTGCACACTACTGATATCCAGCAGTTCCAAAACGTTTTGCACCTAGAAAAGCACAAGAAAGCCCATTCCCAGAACCAGCTGTCTGTCCTTTGTGAACCACAAAAGAGGTGTGGCTGGGACCAAATAAGTGATTTCTAAAGGTATGTTGGGTTGCTTTGGGTGTACCAAGGTTGGCTTGCTTTGCGTGCACCAAGGCCCCAGGCTCACATTACAGGGGAACTTGCACTTACCTCTCGCTCTACCTCTTTGGATTTGATGCCCTTGATCTTTGCAAAGGTTTGCAAATTTTCTTTCACCGTTAGGACTTCAAACTGCGTATTGAACTGTGGGCAAACACCGACCATCTCTCTGATCTCTTCCCTATCTCCTATCTCTGACAGCTTGTAGTCATAGATGGTTGCAGAGCCTGTTTATACGAATACATGTGATGACAGGGAACAAGCTGGGCTTTGCAGCTTTGAAGCTCACTCCCACCTTACCAGTCCCATCCTACCTTCAGAAGGCAAAGTCAGCCCGCTGAGCACATTTAACAGTGTTGTCTTTCCAGCCCCACTGTGACCGAGCAAGGCAGTGATTTGACCCTCGTAAATATTTAAAGACAAACCTAGAACACAAACAACACCAAATCTGGGGCAAAAAAATGAGGTTTTACTTCCCTCTGTTCATTGTCAAAAGCAAGGCAGGTCCAGAAGTATAAGAACTAATTAGCAGTAATTAGTCAGAAGTCCATCAAGGAAAATTGAGGAAATATTCCGCAAAACTAAAACTGAAGGCAGAAGAAGCCGCTCTGGAGTTAGCTGAAAAGACATAAAAAAGCTTTCTTATTCTCTTTACTTTTTGGAGGAATGGAAAAATCAGTGGATATAAACTGAATAAAGTAGTAATCAGTTGCATCGATATTTTAGACAATTTTTCAAGCAATGCAAGTATTGTTTTCTTTCTTTGATCATCTGAAATATTTGCAGAGCTGTGAATCTTCACCTTTAGCAGAAATTAATATCACAGCTTTCATACCTCTCAAGGCTTCTGTCTTCTTGCCTTTCTTTTTGTATGTTTTTTTAATATTGTGGAGTCTAAAAAGGAAGGAAAGGCAGATATTATTTCAGAATTCTTGTAAGTGCATTTAGGTGTCCTTTCTTATTCTTATGGGTCTGAATTCGAAGTGACAGAAATGGTATGGGAGGCGTGAGTTTGAGTGCTCCGTATACAGATGTGGATATTTCTACCTGGCACATGCTAACGGGGCACCAAGCCTTGCAAAGACAAGGTCAGCCCCATTGCAACAGCTGGCCCCTTTGCAACAGGCTGCCCTCCAGGTTCTCCTTGTTGTCTGTAATGACAATTTACCAAAGTCCATGGCAAAGTAAACAGCAGAGAGCTTAAAGGGGTTTTCACCATTAGTGACCTGAATTATCTATTTATCTCATCAACATTTTACTCTAATGTTTCTCTGTGAAACAAAGCCATGCGAAGACGGAAACGGAACTGATGGCAGGATGGTGCCAGCAGGAGCATTGACCCAAGCTACCAAACAGCACGATCCTCAGTTCCAACCTGATGGCCTCCTTCCCCCTGAACTCGAGGGGCACCGGCTCCACGTTGTCCCCTGGGGGCTCCTCAAGGCTCCCAGCACTTCTGTGTCCTTCCCCAGGAAAGCCCCTCCTGCTCCGCATCCAATACGAGGGCTTCAGGCAGAAAAGTGGCGGGGCTGGGATGCCGTATTTACCTGGCATGACAACGTAAAAGATGGTGTATCATTAACTGAAGGCACCATCAGAATGCCGTCCTCTGGTAAATACTTCTGAAAACTACCTGTCTGCCTCGAAATTGGTGCTTTGTCCCGTTAAAAGGTTGGGGAATTTCCATCAGTGTGCACTGGAGTTGGGTTAAGTAGCACAAGAAGGTGGCTTCGAGGCACTTTCCAATGAATTTCATCATTTATTTAATAATTTAATATAGTTCCCATCATAAAATAACCCTATTTTTCTCATGAACAGTTCAATGACAGTGTCAGTAAATATAGAAGGGAAAACAGAACACTAAACACTTCACTGCTTTTGATCTGGGAATTACCAGAGCATGTCAGGGTAGAAAAGTCCCTCAGAAGTGTAATATTTTCTTTTTCAGTCCAAAATCTATTTTGGTTGATGCAGACAAGGGAGAAGCCCATCATTTCTGTGAGGAGCTATCACACGCAATCCATATAATTCAAAAGTAAAAGGGAGGAAAGTACAGCTGTAAGTATAAGCCACACTTACCCTGCAGAACTTTGTCGAAGTAGATAGCTAACAGCATGTACAAGACCGAGTCAAAGGTCAGTATAATGTAGGTTGAAAGTAAAAAGTATGATTCCTCCATGATGTTAGAAAAAGAGAAACCTATTCCGTATCTTTCCAAACTGAAAATCTGAAACAAAGGGCAAAGTAGAAGGATTTTCATGCTGAAAAATTATGCAAGCGGCATCGAGTCATGGATGCTGTTAACTTTGTTAATCCCCAAACCTTCTATTCCACTGACCCACTGACTCTGTTGAGATGATGCCCCATACCTTTGCAATGCCAACATTGAATGCAAAAGGACAAAAGAGGCTGAGAAACCACTTCAGAGGTTCTGGAAGGTTTTCTATCAGCACTGAGAGGCTCAGGCAGCCAAAGAGAAAGGTGATGAGGAACCCCAGGGAGCCCACAAGTTTGGATGTTCTCAGGAGGGAGCAGAGCATGAAGACCAGGTGGACCTGTAAGAACAGAAATGTCCTTCAAGCTCTGGAGGAGATAAGTATCCTTAACTAGCAGTAATGCCTCTTGCCAGGCAAATAGGTCTCTGGTGAGCTGGGTCTGTGTAATAAAATATGACAGAAGTCCTTTCTCAGTGGGTAGACCTGAGTTTCAATCAGGTCTGCTGTAGCCAGCCTACAACTCAAACTACTCACTGAGGCAGGGAACCCACTCAGCTTTTTCACTTCATGTGACCAAACACAAATACAACCCTGACCACAGTGCTCATGCTTCTGGAGCAATGTTTATGCCCATCAAAACATCAATAAAGCATGCAGTGAGAAAATCTGTCTCTCAAATCCGACTTACACATGCAAGGCCATACAGGAAAAACAGCAGTAGGATGGCAGAGAAGCTGCTGGTGTGGAAACTCTCCTGCACCACCAGGGCAGTCAGCAGGCAGGACAGGACCAGCACATAGATGGCATACAGCAGGCTCCAGGAGAGCCTGGAGGTGGAAAGCTAGTGTTATATGGCTGTGTAATGTTGTTGCAAAGTCGTTTAGATGGCAGAAACATTTTTAATTAAAGCATCACCTATTTCCCAGAGCGAACCCAACCGTATCTTATGGAGAGCAGAGAGCATGGCCCACTTTAGGAAATTCCCAAAGAGGAATGGCCGTGTTCAGCCCTTCTGGTTTGTCCTTAGAGTGGTCAGAAACCCATTTAATTTATTAACATATTATGAAAGTGCCCAGGAGTTAAAAAGGAACTCACCAAAATGCCATATCGTGTAGCCCCATCAACTTCATCAGTACTTTGAGCTTCTTCTTTTCTCTTACAACATTCACAGATAAGAAATACATGAATGAAGAGAAGCACATCACAATAGTAATCATGAAATAAGTGTACTCTAATGTAATTGAGGAGATGACACTCCGGGACTTCGCACGCACACCAGTAATTGTTCTCATTTCTTCCCAAACAGAATGATTTGCCACCACCTAAAGGAATTCAAGGTCAAAATATTAACATTCAGTTTATTTTCTACAGTGAGTTGTGGCTGTACAATGAATATTCTGATTCATCTGACATAGAATGCCTTTTTAATATTACTTTTTAATGCAGCCTTACAGACATCAGGGAGTAATGCAATGAAGTCTAATGTGAAGGGCTCACTTGGACTCCCTCCATCATCTGTCAAAGCCAACACACCCAGCAGCTGTTTGTGCTACCCAAGAATTGCCTTTTCCATGACACCTGGGAAACTAAACACTAAACCAAGCAATGGCGTTGCGTTTGGTTCCCAGCCTTCAGGAACAAATGCAGTTTTGAAGAGAAACAAAAGTTAGCACAGCTCTTCAAAATGAAATCGAAACCCAACTTCTTCTGCAGGAAACTGCTGATCCCATCCAAGTCGCTGCTGTCACTGCCAATAATGCTCAGGCGGTATTTGCTTTTTCTGGAGAAGTTTTCTGACGAGCTCATCCCTTGTTATTGTCACAGAAAAATTTGTCTTTCCTAGATAGAAAGATACGTATCTTTTAAAAGGAGATGTACTGCGGTTCATAACTTTGATTTACCTCTATAATAGCAGCATCAATGCTGGACTGCAGGGACAGGAAACCTTGGTACCAGTACTTGGGGTTCTCACAGTAGTGCACTGAGTAATTGTAGCAGGTATCTGCAGGGATGGAGAGAAAGGGCATCACTCACACATACACAACTGATTTAATAGAAGAGAACAAGATTAAGATCCTCTGCAGGAACCAATAGCATAAAGAAAAGAATAACATTTTAATAAGAGCATCAAACAGCATCAGAAAACAGCTGGGTACCTATGTATTCAAGGTTTTCATTTGGAAAAACCACGTTCTCAGCAGAAAACCGGAGGTGATAGGAGAAGTTGTTTTTAAATACGACTCCTATAATCTCTTTATTCGAAATCCAGGCTTCCTCCAAGGCTCTCTCGGTGTCCAGTGCCTCCAGTTTTATCCCTGTGTTTTAAAAGATGAAATATTGCAATGAGTTTCTGTTGCACTGCAAAACACAAGCTGTGGGTGTAGATCTTGCTTTGCCGAGGCTGCACCTCCCCTCTCAAATTCTCATTAATGGACAGGGCACACCTGTGGCCCCCCTAAATACTTCACACTGAGAAGTGTACCTGGAAATAAGTGAATGGTTGTGACTCAGTGGTATTATTCACTACATTGTGAACGTCAGGTCAGGCAGAGTTTTAAGGTACAAAATCATAGAATAATAGAATCGTGAAGGTTGGAAAAGACCTCTAAGATCCCCAAGCCCGATCTCAACCCATCTCAACTTAAACACAAGCATGTGTATAAAAGGTTGAATAACACCAAAGCCAAGTATTTAAAAGATAAATCATACCTGTCATCACAGACTTTGAGGCCACTGTGTTCATTATCTGCCTGGTGGCTGCAGTGACGGGTGTGAAAGCAATGGTGACTCCGGTGGCATTGTAGGCAGGATCATCCAGCTGCCCCAGGTGGCTGTGTGGTATCTCGGGGTAGGGGGTGTACATCATGAAGGTGCTCACTATGAACGTCAGTGGCAGGAAAAGCAGGGACAGCATCCACTCCTGGGTGAGAGGAGTAGAAAAGAGGATTTAGTGGTAGAGCAGTAGAGGAGCAGCTCTGTTGGATCAGGGTAAACAAGGCACTGAGTTGCACTGGTTTCTTGGTCAGTGACTAACAAGGTCGTCGCGTTGTGCAAATCTCCTCAGAAATTTACTCTGCTTGGAGAACCCATCTGTGCCCTTCCATGTCATCCAAAAGACAAATATACCAGATGAAAAGGTAAATGTGTTCATTCCCAGTCAGTCCCGATTGGCTTGGGTGGCCTGAATATCCAAGAGACGACGACAACATGATCAGCCAAAATCCCCCAAATCTAGATACGTGTAATATTAATATGCTGTAGGCTTCACACCAAGTGTTGAAGCAACTCTTGGCCATGGTACAAACTGAGCTTTTGAAACGGACTTTGACACTACAGAAAGAGGTGGAGGTACAGAGGAAGGCAGAGATCTTCAGGGGCCACTTCATGGTGTTTTTTTTTAACCTACCTGAAAACTCTGCATTTTCATCCTCCATTTGATAAGCACATTTTTCCACAAGAGAATTTTAGTTTGTTGAAACACACTCAGATTTCTATGAAGTCTCCTCATCTTTCTACCTAGGAAAAAAGAATAAATTATTTGCTTTCAGATACAGCAACGCTAAAACATCAGTGACTGTCTTTATTTGCACAGCATTTGCTTGTCTGCCAGAAACACTCTTTCCTTTTTCTGAGAAGGAGCTGAAGCCATTTGGTCCCTTACTCTGTCCTGCACCAGAGGCCATCGTTGTCATCAGTGTGTTCCTCATCCTTGCAGCTCAGCACTATGACACCAATTATAATCCAGATTTCTTCCATGCTTTAGCATGGTAAGGCTGGGAGGAGTTAACTCGATAATACAAAAGGGAAATCAGACTGCATGACCTAATTGGTTTGGGTGGCCTGAATATCCAAGAAGTGACAAAAATATAGTCAAGTAAAATCAACAGATTCTAGTTGCATGTGATTTTAGCGTGCTCTAGGCTTCACACCAAGTGTTGAGAAAGTCTTGGCCGTGGTACAAGCTGAGCTCAGACAGAAAACAGAGTCAACTGAAGGCAACTGGGAGCTATGAGAGAACAAATTCTTGGAAGTGCTTTCAGAGAGCTGCGTTGTCGGAGCTCCTCATGGGGAGCAAGAGAGAAAAAGCAACCATGAGTGTGCAGTGGTGGGTTACTCCAAAAGATCTCGCAACATCCTCAAGTCTGTGGTCAAAGCAAAACAGTGATTGTTTCCTGGATGACAACCAATACTGGTATTGAGCCTTAAAGAAGCAAGGCGTAGCGTGCATTGTCAGAGGAGCACTGCAGATGAGATGTGTCCATGTTAACCATCAGGAAAATAGTCATGGGTAACTGAAGTGAGTGAAAAGACAAAGCACCCAAATGTGAAAGGGAAACCAAACTTCCACAGCCCAGTCCAAGGAATGACCACGCTCTGCTGGGGTGACACAATGACACCAAACACTCAAAAAGCTGCAACAAACTGCATTACCTCTGTGGGACACTTCGGGAGAGTAGGGACAGGATTCTGCTATTTGACCATCACACTCTGAACGGAATCTTGTCCCACAGAAGCCCTCACAAAGCATATGAAAATATGAATTTAGCTTGTTATGATGATCTCTAAGCTTCCTTGAGATGGTGAAGCCAACCTACACTTGGACAAGCTGACACACAGCCAGAGTTCCAGCTTCACACTGAGAAGATTGCAGTGGGATGAAGAGCTGGCCACCAGGACCCATTGCAGATGTCCCAAGTGTCCCCTCCCCGCCACCCCCAGCTCTGCCTGGTCCCAGTCAATCTCAGTGGTAATTTCTAAGAGTGAAAGACAACTTTCTTTTTTTTAATTCCATCTTTAGCTTACTCTGCTCCTATGTGTGTTGAATGCCCTAAAATACTAAACGTAGCTGAATCGTACCACGTTCTCCTAGCAAAAGGAATTGCCAGAAATACACCTCTGCTGCAAACAGAGCTCCATTTGCTCTATATCAAACAGAGGTTAAAATGCCTCTGTTATGCTTACAGTGCCAGTAAGTTTAATCCCAGTCTTAACTGAGCCTGTTCCAAGACACCCATTGACCCATCTTCCTGCATCCGTGTTCACCCAACATTATTTATGCTTCATTACTGAGTGCTTTCATCTCTCTGAAATACTGTTTTTCTCTTGTTTTAAGAAGAATGCTTTGAGCCTTACCTTAATGGGAGGGTTTGACAGGGATCCAAAGCTCACTCTGTGCAATGCACCTCTGGATGTGGGGCTGCCGGGGAGATTCTGGCCAGTGGTTGCAGCGCTGCTCGGAGCCTTTCTCTTCACAACCACTCCTTCACGTGGACATTTCTGCCAAAAGGCATTCCTCACGCGATCCCTCACTTCCCCCCCTTCCTCTTTGGCAGAGCTTCAGATTTATTTACGTTATAAAAAGCAAACAGAGCATATTGTTGTGGAGTTGTCCAGGCAGATTTCACTGAAAAAAAAAAAAAAAAAGAGAAAAAAAAAGGTTACTCAGGAAATTCTTGAGTCTTGGCCAAGAAAGGAAAATTCAGCCCAACAATAAGCCATACACATATCCTTTATCTGGCAAATCCTTACGCTTCTCAGCACAGAGAATTCAACTGAGCTACCCCGGCACGCTGCTGCAGGAGGGAAGGTCGCCCGTTTCCTGACATCGGTTTTCTTCGCAAACTCTACGCACCGAGTCCCGGTGTAGGAAGAGCAACGAAGTGCTGCCACCTGGATGGGAACAGCCCTTTGCATTACAAAGCCTCTCGCAAATGTTTAAATCAACTGGGACTGACAGCGGGCACGCTTTGCTTTTATCCTGGCTGGGGCTGAGCTGCGGAACTCGTCTGCCCCGTGGCGGCGGTGGGATGCAGGAGCTGGGATGGGACAGAGGCAGGGACGCTCCCTCTGCTTCAGTGTTTAAATGACATTCACATGTTTTACAGCCGGACCCACATATGCTTCGAGGTGTTGTAAAGGAGGATGCAGAGTATGCCACTACATCTCCTTGCAAAGAGTGGGGAAATGAAGAGAAGTGGGTCTCAGGTCTCAGTGACTCTCAAGCAAGGACATCCTTGCTCATCTCCTTCTGAGGTGGATGGAGATCCATATGGAAAGCAGCTCCTGGGGGGAGTGTAGAGTGGCCCAACTGGGAAGTTTCCCCATCAGGAGCAGCCCATGGCTGAGTCAATTGCATCCTGTGTCTGCGTAACTCACCTGCATCATCTGCACCTGCCTCATCCATGCCCCTTGTACCCACTTCATTGCACTTGCATCCAGCATCCAAGTGGCCCAGGGAGCTCATGGCATGGGTGAGGGTCTCACATCATCACCCAAATCTCCAGCCCCAAATGCTGGTGGAGCAGGGAAACAGAGCAATTGGTAATATAGAGAAACACCCCACGACCTGAATGAAGAGGAAACTTCTGTTATGATGATCTTCTCATTAGAGCCAGCCTTGGCAAGCAGGTGATCAAGAGAAGGCACCTGCTGCTGCCTACCCCTACCCTTCTCTGAGCTGTTGAGTTGGGTGCTAGCCAGGTGCCCACCCCATCTCCCCACCAACACAGTGTCAGACACAGGTGCTCTGGCTAGAAGAGCTGCTTTCCCCACATCTGCCTCCAGGGTCATCCCGAGCACCAGGAGCTTGCAGAAGCACTCAAGCCCTGGCATCCTTTCCTCTCTCCATGCAGCGGAGACCAGAGATGGGTCAGGGTTTTGGGTCAAAAACTCCATGGAAAACACCACACTTGTTGGCTGTGTGACACCATCCAGGAAGACAGGGCTCAGGCCCAAGCAAGCCAAAGTTTTGGTGTCCATAAGCTGGGGAGGCTTAAGAGCCCTCCCTGAGCTTGCAGAGGAGTTCCTTCAAGGAAACTCCTTGAGATCAGCAATACAGCCCAGCAAAACTATGGCTCAGCACAATTGATTCAGTCATCTCGTCATATAGATGGATGGCAGGCACCAGTTGCTAAAGGATAAAGGCTTTATTTATTACAATAATAATTCTCTTTTCTTTTCTTTGCAGAATGTCTGCTGAGCTCCACGTGAAGCGATGCAGGTATGTGAGTCCCAGTCCCCAATCCAACACGTCGCTAACACTGACTGAAGATGCTGAAAACATTCCTTCATGTGTCCCAGGGCTCAGGGCTGGAGTAACCTCTGCTCTGCAGCCCCTTCGGCTGCTGCTTCCAGGTCAGGCTCCTCCAGGTCCCCACCAAAGTCCATGAACACCTGCAAGGCACCGCAGGGGAAACAGCCCCATTATGGGCTAGGACTGATGGTACTAATGCTGCTCATGGGATGGTTTTGTTTTCTGTACACAAGAAGTTTCTACTTCTTGCCTATATATTTTTTTCCCAACAAGGCATATGTCATTTCCTGTACTATACTGTGAAATACATTTCCTATACATGCAGCTTTCTCACACACAAATGATTCAATCAACACTTTTCTCTAAGAGATCAGTATCGGTCTGTCATTTCTGGAAGTTATTTCAAAATTAACAGCAGGATTTGAACTTTTTTGAGATAGCTTTCTGGCCATAGAACATCATCTCGCTTTCAGGAACATTCCTGACATCTCCATTCTAAACCAACATACCTGTTGCAAAGTGTGCAAAGACAAGCTGTACTCCTCAAGCCTGAAATTCTGTTTAGCTGCAGATCAATGGAGAGGGCATCCTTAAATACAAATCCATACAAACAATTTGAAAGCGATCTTCATACTGATTTATTTATTTCCTTGTACCTGCTTCTAGCTTGGAGAAAGCCTGGGACAGAGGTAGCACATCTTCCATTGGAATCTTGTAGGTGAGCAAAGAAGAAATCCTGAAAAAGCAATAGAAAGTGAACACATCATCGTGGCGAGACTCAGCACCAACGTTTAGGTGTGCTTGTAGGATTCCTGCATTCTTGGGTGAATGACTGAGCAGGGTCAGTGCATCCCGGCATGTATCCAGGACCTTTTTTGCCGAGCTGCGCCAGGAAAGAGGTGCAGAATTTCACTATGGAGATCATCGCTTTGCCCCACGTCCTTTGGTTTGACTTCCAGGATGTAACTCGTGCCAAACTTCCTTCTCAGCTCCTCAGGGGAACCGATGTACCTGTAGAGGAGGGAAAACAGCACTCAAACCATCCTAAGCAGCAAATGAAGCAATCACAGAACACATCCTCTTAATCATCTTATTAATTACACTACGCTGCTATAAAGGCTGTGTCCTCAGAAAACGGTGTCCATTACACACCTGGGACAAACCACGAGACCACTGTCTAATAAATAAATGTAAATAAAGACTGAAAGCCAACGTTGCATGTTGCTACACCGGTGCTCACCGCAGCTGCCCCGCCACCAGCACGGCCACGCGGTCGCACATCGCCGCCTCCTCCAGGCAGTGCGTGCTGAGCACGGCTGCACACTCCTTGCTCCTCACAGTGGCCTGGATTGCTTTCCTGGGAACAGAGGGAACACGGTTACCTCATGGAACAGCCAAAGGAATAATAAAATCAACCCAGAACGGCCAAGGAATTAATTAGATTTTGAGGGACACGGTCAGTAGGCATGGTGGGGATGGGGTGATGGTTGGGCTTGGCGATCTTAGTGATGTTTTTTTTTGGTCTAGTATTAAATGGGGAGGTTGGTGGCCCTGCATGCAGCAGGGGGGTTGGAGATTCACAATCCTTGAGGTTCCTTCCAAGCCTGGCCATTCCGTGATTCTGTGATTTTGCAACCTTACTGATTCCACGATCCTATGAAATAATAAGCCCGTCGTTATTTAAAAGGTTTCATCTGTCCTGCTTGAAGATGACAAGTGGATGCTAACTGCAATTTGTCACGTCAACAACCATCCAAATTTTACAGTTCCAGGTAAAGCTGTCATAGAAAAATGATAGCAAAACACTAAGCCTGAAAGATGGAGGGGAAGGACTACCTCTTTTTTTCTCATGCTCCGAAGTAAAGGAGATTTTTTATCTTTTCTGCCAAATGCACGGTTTCAGATGGAGTCTGCTCAGATTTTTTTTTGTTAAGATTCAATATGAAGGTTGGTAAAGGCTTACTGCCTGCCTGTTGAGGAACCTGGTGAGTGGCACTCAACCCCTGTGCATTGGGGTAACGCAGATGACTGCAGCCACCAAGGAGCCCTTCCTTGCTCAGCTATTCCTACAACCAGGGACTGCTCACCACAGGCAGCGCTGCCCTGCCACGTCCATGCCCGCTGATGGCTCATCCCAAAGCATCACCATTGGCGTTCCCAGGATACTCAGTGCAAAACACAGCTGGAATGGGAAAGACACATAGCCAGGTCAGAGTTTAGGCTGCACTAATGCACTGAAGATGGTGAGTTACCTCATATGTTTTAACCTATGTCAATATTATAGAAGCTGAAGCTTTTGATTACAAAAAGCAGAGGAACAGGGATTCAGTAAACCCACCTCAGGTGTTCTGACTTAACATTTTAATCTCCCAAAATAAGCTTTACCAAAACACACGCATCTGCCAATGATCTGAAAGTTGTTTTCCATCCTGCCTACAGGCAAATGCAAACCACGGGGCATGAAGAGGTGATCACCTTCGTCAATCTAATTGTGGTTCACCTTTATTTAGTGCACAAATAGTGCACTAATAGTGGAGTCCACAATATGTGGACTCAATAGTCCACAATAGTGGAGAGAGATGGGAGTGGAGGATCCTGCCAGGATTGAAAAACTATTGATGGAACCATGCCATGCCAGGCACCTGCTCCTTCCAAAGCCTTGGGATCTGCCATCAGCACACCAGGTTTCCAGAAATTGTAATTCAAGACTGAATTTCATTCAAGAAGAAAATTGCTATGGTGCATAACCAACAAAAATGAAGTCTTACAACACCCAGGAGTGCGTCCTGCTCTCACCCAGTGTGTTCCTGAGCTAGAATGCACGTGCCACGCTCAAAGAAAGAGAAGCAGGTCCTGCTCAAGCACCAAGGAGAAACCTAACACAGACCTTCCTGGCTTCTCCAGCAGACAGCCTCCTTGCTGGGGTTTTAAAACACTTCTGGAGGTCCAAGGCCTTGGCCACACTGTGGGGATAAGAAAGGAAAAATGTTGACATGATCGTCCCTGTTTGCTGATGCTACAGCCAGGGGTGCCAAGGAACCAGGGGCTGACAAGCAGCCTTTGGCTGATGTGCATCACTGGGGGTTACTTAATGATTCTACTCCTAATTTACAGATTTGTTACAGAAATTCAAGACTGTAAATGCAGCTAATGCAAGAAGTAAGGTGCTTTCTCTTCCTCGTGCCAACCAACTCTGTTAGCAGAAAGCCCTTTTCCTGTCCGATACCCCCAGAGAGAGGAAACAAGAATCCTTAGGCTGCGTACCGGCTGATGAGCACAGCTGCATCCTCTCCCCTCACCCCTCGCACAGCAGCGTAGGCCTCCAGATGCTGGAGCACGGTGAGGTCCAGCCACAGCCGGTCCTCCTGTGGGCAGCAGCCCAGCACCATGGCCCTGCAGCCCTGCAGCAGCACCTGCAGAGACAGTGCTCAGCTATGGGAAAGCAGCGAGCCCTTTGGAAATGCCAGTGTTTTCTTCCTGCAGGGAAGCAATGTGGTCCTCAAGGAAAAGGAACCGACTATCATTCCTGTGACCACCCCCATCTACCACAGCTTCTCCTCACCCAGAGTGCTGTTTGTGCAAAGCCAAATGGTGTTTACTACCATCAGACTGTGGGGAATAGAACCAGTGTGAAACCATCATCTCCCAGTAACACTCTTCTCTTTCAAATACTCAACCCCGAATCTGTAATAGCAACGGTATTTCTCCCCCAGCATATGTCATTAATCATTGTGTGCATAATTAAGTGATGGGTTGTTACTGGCTCAACCCTGCTCACATTCGTTTTCAATTTCCTGGTTTTGTAAGGCTTTTCATAGAGCGTTATTCCTTTTTAACATGTCAACATTTCTTGCAGTGCTTGGGAAATATCAAGATGGATTTCAAATCGAGCCTGAAGATTTTGTGTAGCTCAAACCCTTAAGTCTTTAACATTGATTTTGATGAAAGTAGAACGTGCTCTGCATGCATCAACACTTCCTTCTTACTTCTGTCCATGTGCAGAGTTGCATGCACACAAATCCCCTGAATTAGGGGCTGCATTGCCGGCTTCTCTTACCACATCCTTCACTTAGGAAAGCATCAAGGCTACCCCCCACTGCCCCAAAGGAGCCTCCTACCTCCCCAGCAGTCACTGCTATGTCTCCAGAAATCATGCGTATAGTTGTGCTCTTTCCAGCTCCACTGGGTCCTAACAGACCTAACACCTCTCCTGGAACAAATGTGCAAGAAACGTTAATGGTGATCATTGTTATTAAGTCCTTGTCCTCTGGGTGCCAAGCTATCCCTCAAAATACAGTATAAGAATGCATTCATTAAATGGCATTCGTTAAATTATTCCAGTAAATTAAAACTCTGATTGGCAGAAGATGACAGAATCATAGAATGGGTTGGGTTGGAAGGGACGTTAAGGATCATCTAGTTCCAACCCTACAGTGCTGCCTGCATTGGGTTTAGCAGTGCATGAGGGAATTCTAACAAAAACAAAGTCTCCAATTGACCTTTTCTGTTTGTGGGAAGGCACAGCAAGGTACTCAAACCTTTTTTAACGCAAAATGAAAGATTTTTGACGGCAGCTTTCTTCTTTTTCTTAAAGATGGAACAGGCTCTCTTGTCTTCATACTCCTTGCGCAGACCATTGACCACTATAACTGACTCCTGCAAACAGACCAAGCAGGAATAGAAACTCTCATGAAACATCTCATCTGCTCTCACCATTAAGTATTACTGCTTGAAGAAACCACGTGCCCAGCTCACCTCAGGCTGCAGGGAGCTCGCTGCACTCCGTGCCTGCTCCCGTTCTGCCTGCACCTCGGGGGGCTCCTGTCCTGGTGGGTCATTGTTCTGGGGGGGGAGGGCTCTGCTCCGTTGGATCCTGCAGGCAGGGATGGGGTCACCACGCAGCCCTTCTGGAAATGCTCAGGTTTACAGGGCCTTAGGAGTTTGTTCCACGGGCAGCACCAATGCAATACTCGGCACAGTTTATTTGAATTTATGCCACAGATGGCAATTGTTCAAATATTTATTTGTAGGGGAAGAAAAATTAACTGCAGTAGCACACATGAGAAAATAAAGGTCAATTTCAGCTTGTGTTTCACCAGTGATATTGACCAGTCCTCCACTCAACACATGCCAATTACCTGGTCACATAAACACACTGGACAGGATTTTGGAGCTATTTCAGCATCCAACCACTACCTGAGTCCCATTCATTTGTATTTGACAATGAAACACTATTACTAGTCTTCTCCCATGTGACTTGGGAGATCTGTCCCGCACTTCTGGTGACAGGTAAGTGGTTAGCAGAAGACCTTGGTCTGATGGAACTTTAGGACAACTTTGTCCTGCAGAGAACTCTACTGATGCTTTTGGGAAGGAGGTAAAATGTTGGATTTCAATTTGTAACTATTAATGTAGACAGCTACAGTGAAATGTCCTAAAAGCTCAGCAATTAAATGTAACCAAAAAAGCTCAGATCACATTTGCTATTCTTTCTAGGGCACTGTGGTTCAATTGACCTTCTATTGCAACACACTGGGTGGGTGTTTGCCTGGAGACACGCTCAAGGAAACAGAGCAAATTAAGCCTCAGGCCCATATAATGATCTAAAAGAATAAAAATTTCCTCCCTCCATTCTCAATTTCCTTCCCTAAACTGGTTAAAACTGAAAACGTGGGCTTTGCACACACTTTGCAAAATACTTTGGAGCTTACTCATCCCGTTCCACTGCCATCAGGGTGAGGCAGGCGGGTTCCATCTGGCACAGCCCTGGGCCTGCCTCTGAGTGGCGTGCCAGCTGCTCCCAGTGCACCCAGTACGCACCTGAAGATGGGATCACGTTCTGCAACTGCTTCTCCGTATCGCATCTCCAAGCAGCACAGCAGAAACCCAAAGAACACACAGTGGATGTAAGGCTGGAAGATAATAATGAGTTAGGTTTGCATGGAGAAAGGTAACAACACAATCAATTTTAATTAAAGGGATGCGTGGCTCCACAGTTTACTTCTGCTATTGGAAAGAACGTATGCTTTCATCTCGTCTGCAGATCACTTGCAACAGCCCTGACTTTACACTGCTGCAGTTTTGGTTCAGATAATCTGCACCTTAACAGAATCTCGGAGGCATCCTACAGGATCTGAAATCACATCTTTCTTTTGAAGATGCAGCATTAGGCTGATTAATTAATAACACCTTTCACTTATTGCCTGAAGTCCATTTAATTCCCTACCATTTTTCCACATGTTGCAGCATGTGGGAGTCCCATGAGGCAAGCCCATGGTTACTTCGATGTACCCCCCAACAACATTCAGGGTGAAACTTGCACCACATAACCCACAATCTATTAATGGCAAGACTTTTGCAAACTCAATGTAAGTCAGAAAAGCATCTATTCCAAAATAATTATCATCAAATTGTTCCTTACTGCAAAGACAGCAACCAAGATGTTACTCCATGTATCATGAAGAAGATTACTACTGGAAATAATTGATAGGTGCTACAAGAAAAAAAAATATCAGTCAGTTGTTAGAAAAATTGCCAAGCACAGTGTACATCAGTGCAGATGTGTGGGATGTAGGGACTGACCTTCCAATCAAATAAAGGAACAATAAATCAAATTTTCTTGATCTCTTCCCTCACTCCCTAGCCCAGAGCTTTTCTTATCCCATTTTCTTTGTCTTTATCTTCTGGGCAGTTGGGGACAACTTTTGATTCTACTGGCACATGCACTTACTCTTGTAGAGAAAATCAACCAGCCCAGCAGCGGATATGGGGGTATCAAAGTGGAGGAGATGTAGAAGAAAACATAGCTGTAACTGAACATATGGAGAGTGAAGTTCACCTGGAAGAAAGTAGAAAAAGTGTTTCCAATATTTATGCATCCCGTTACTAAAAACTAGGCTGCTTGCTACTGATTTGGGTTATTCTGTTGAATTTTCATACATTCAAAGTGAAACCTCAAATGGCAAGATGTGCTATCAAATGTTTCAGAGTGAAGATTCCCTCCACTTACCAGAATAAAGACAAGAGACCACAGGTAACGATTGGTTCGACGCTTGCGAAATATAAAGGAAATCAAATAGACGAGGAAGATGAGAGAAAATCCGTAACCAATGGCACTAAAGATCTAAAGAGAGAAGGGTGTCACTGACAAGGAAATCGACGTGGATACACCAAATCCTGCTTACAGCAGTTTGTTTGGTTAAGTTACTGAATGCATCAGGATCAGCAGCACCACCACACTGGTGGTGGTCACACGGTGTGGGGCGAGGGAGGGGATTTCCGCACCATTGGCAGGACGATGAAAGCCTCCATGGGGCAGATGCGGTTGAAGAGCAGCACAACTATGAACATGAGGCACATCAGGGCCCAGAAGAATGGGACGTCCACCAGTGCCTGCCCACACCAGTATGCCGAGGGAAAGAGCCCCGAGACCCGCAGCTGGGCACGAGCCTTTATCTGTGATGGAAAGGGGAGAAGGAGGAGATTCAGCAGAGCGCTAAATGCCATTCCCACTCCTCCTCATCCTTCTCCATTGCCTTTGCTTCTCCTTCCCAGCTGAGCCTTCCTCTCTCTTCCAAATTCCTTCAATTCTATCTTAGTCCAACTGTTGCTAAAAAGCATATCACTCTCAAGGAAAAACGAAAAAAAATCTTTCTGACTCCCATCTTTATTGATGAAACACCCAAATAGTTCAACTATTCGTCTCTACAGGGACATTGTGTTTCCATTCATTTCTCCTTGTGCAAGACCACTTTCAGTGCATGCCTTTTACCTTGTAATCCTCCACGCTGCTCACTGCAAAGTGAGGAGGCAAACCAGCAGCCCAGATCAGCATGTAAGCAACACTGAGAAAAAAAATACCACGGCCTACTTCTGGGGTTTCGGCCTACGGAAGAGAAATTCAGAAATCATAATCAATAGCTGTCCAGAGAAAATTAGCAAGCTTGACACTCGCAGTATGGCTAAATACACAAATGAGCCATAGGACAAGTATGTAATTACAGTAATCCCTTTGTGCTGAAGAACACAAAACAATAAACAAAGCATTTACCATCTTAAAATGTGCAGGAGGTATTGGAATTGCTGTGAACTGTTGAGGATAGGCAACACATTTTTGATGCTGAAGCAAATTGAAAATACTGCTGCTGGATTCCTACCTTATTGACACATAGCACAGGCTTGAATGTCATACAGTACAGAAACCTTATTAAGGAACACCGTGGTAGAAATTCTCAGCAAATGGCCCCAGTATTTAACGTGCCCATTGAGTGGAGCACTGACCCCAACCAATCTCTGGAGACACTGTGGTCCAGCTAGTCTTTCCCCCTCCAACCCTCATCACTTTGGCCATTTCAAGTGATTTCCAACACTAATTTGGCAGGATGCTCACTCTAGAGAAGGGGTGGCTCCAGATGCGGATCCTCGCGGTGGAGTTGAAGAGCCTCAGGAAGGTGTTGCTGAGGGTGTTGATGAGCACAGGGAAGCAGTTGATGGGCTCTGCGCCGCACATGAGCGTGTAGTGGCGGTGCTGAAAGTGTGAGAGGAAAAGATGTCACCTTTGTGCCTGCGTGAGCTTCGAGAATTTTGGAGAAAAGCAATGAAAAGTGCAGTCAGTTTTATTAGAGACGTGGCTGTGTACTAATAGGTACCACGAGCAAAACAATGGATGAAAACAAGACCCGTGGAGAAAAGCAGAGATGACTTGCATTAATACTTTTCTCCAGAGATTGCCATGATCCTGGCTTCTCACAAACAGGATTACTGATAATATTTAATGTGTCAAATAAATTTTCTCCTTTGGCTGGTCTATTTCACTGCATCCCATGCAAACGTATTTCAGAGAATCCTATTGACGTACAGGATGAAAGAAGAAAATAACATCCTTCACCTTGCCTTCCAGGGATATCTTTATAGCTCCATTATGTTGTGGCAGGCTTGTGATGTTTTTCTCAAGAGTTATTTCTGGCATTATATTTTGAATCTTCAAAGCAGCAATGAAATCCTCTATTTCTGATCCTGAATTAACATCAAGAACACACATTAGAATTAGGTTTTTAATACAATCAGTTTTTTACAGACAAACTCCTGCTTGCAAAACAGAGTAATGCTAAAATACTCATTTAGAATCTGAATCAATTTCTATTTCCTCTGTTTTTCTTTCCTATTTGAATGAAACTTGTTAAAGACAGCACATTTCCATAGTTCATGTATTGTCTTTAAAAAAAAAAAATTAGCTGATCCATTGTTCTTTTACATATCAGCTACTCATTAATCACCACTAAAATTGAATTTGTGTCCACTCAAAACAAAACACCCTCCAAAGCCACAGATGTATAAAGGACCATGCAGAAAACAGAAGGCAAAGATGCTCTATCAGCTCCAGGAGCACTCAGAGTAATGCAGAATGCCAGTCAGCATCATGTGTTCTTCTTCACCTGTGTCGTTGAAGATGAGAAGATTTGTTGACTTGCTTTGAGTTTGAGTGGGAGGCTGAGCGGGAAGAAAATACTTGCTGGCTGTCAGTTCTGAGATGGATTTGTTCCATAGATTAAAACCAAAGAAAAACATGAGCATCTGGATGATAAATACTCCAAAGAACAGCAATCTAGATGGGAAAACAGACCATGAGTGGCTCCAGGGAGCTGCACCGTTAAGAACTGGTTTGATTCATGTAGCAAAATCAAGAAGAAATTTAAAGCTGGGGAATACGCTTACACAATTCAGAGCTCTATCAGGAAGTTGTTTTTATCACTGCAACTTCTACACAACCAGCACCTACTTCTCAGCTTCCAAACCACCCCAGCAGTTTTTAAGCTTTCCCTCAGTCGACCCAGGGAATGACCAAAACCTCTGCAAAGCCCCAAGTCAGTATAGGGGCTGCAGGGCTCAGTGCTTACAAGGACCGGAGAAGCTTTCCATCGTGCCTCAGCCTGTAGAAACGAACTCTGGCCATGGCGAGGACCTGCTGCCTCCAGAGCTCCATGCCACTTGCTGCTATGTGTGCCGGTTCAGAAAAGCCCAGGAAGTTCTGGTCACTCTCCTTCAGGTTTTCTGCACGTTTATCACGACAAACACATTATCCACAATGAGCTTCCGAAGCAGGTGTTTTAAGCACAAGCAATAATCAAGAGTTTTCTGTTCTGAATAGGAGTGCTTCTATTTTAGTCAGAGAAGACAAAATGGCAGAGAAAATGGCCATTGTGTAATCAGAATTAATTTATGTTGGTGAACTGAGAGTGGCTGAACCTGAGCCTGTGTGACCACACATGTGATATCTTCCCTGGCCTTGGGAACTGCCCTTGACTAGATAATCTCTCCCCACCTCCTGCTCTGGGGACAAGAAAAGCTCTGCAAAACCTTTACATCGCTCTTTAGTCCTTGTGTTTAGAAGCCTGTGGCAAATTAAGTCTGAATCATTCAGACTTCTCAGGGAAGTTAGCTGTTATCAAAGAAAATCTGAACTTTTATACAACTGCAACTCTCGACCTGCCAAGAACGATGAAACATCACATTCAACAGAAACTTACGCATACTTTTTTTAACTGAAAACAAAATACAAACCCTTAATCTTGCAGAGAGGAATCAGTGCTTTACCTTTATGATCAGTATGTTCCAACTTCAGGAGAACATCTGCCAGGGTTGTCCTGCTGACCTCGTAATGAACAACCCCCAGCAAGAGGCCGTTGTCGAGGTGGCCAAGCAGATCTGCGTGACAAAGTGAACCAGCTCAGCCCAACACCTGGGCTCCCTCAGCACTCTGATTTGGCATCCCCTTACAACCTCGATGCAACAGCAGGCTTTTGTTACCTGGGAAACTCTTGGTGTTTTCCAGAGGCAGCATGTAACACATCTCATCCCCATCCCGCCCTTCGAGCACAGCATTGGGGACGTACCGCCTGACCAGGGATGATGCAAGCCCAGGGTCACACTGATCATTTATGCACATCCTGTTTATATTAAAAAGTGATTGCTAGAGTATTAAATAAGAAAAACAATGCATGCTTCATCCATTTAAAAGACAAAGCCAGCAGTCATTCTTCAAGCCATAGGGAAACCTCCAAAACCAGCCAGCATTTCAGTGGGAATTATCCACAGACATCTGCCGTGCCCCTGGTTTTACCATGCATGCAATAAATAGTTGAGGCTAAGAATAACGATCCTGGCCAGCACTGCTTAACCGAGAACACAGAAATTTAAATCCAGTGAAAAGCAACTTTACATTAAAGCCACTGTAAGTCACTCTGGCACCATAGAGCATGTGGGAACTGCAGTTCATTCTACCCTGGTCCCCTCTTGGCTGTGAAGGAAGTTGCAAAGTCATCTTTGCTGCATGCTCAGAGCTCTCAGGATTGGGTCCAAAGAAAAGCAGCTTGCTATCCAAGGCAAGATAGACTTGGCAGCCTCAAAAGACTTCTAAAATGGATTGTCAAGATTTTTATTTCTCTGTATGGAAACACCATAGAGACATAGACTCTATGAGAAAATACATCAACCAGAAGCTTTTCATAAAAAGAGTGATGACCAAAAAGAAAAGGATTTTACCTTAAGTGATAGCCAATTCCCCATTTTCTCTTCAAGTACAGAGATGAGCCAACACACTGTAATCTCCCATTTGAAAGGAAAGCTTTCCGATCTGAGGAGGTAGGAACACAAAGATTTTGAAGGGATTTACAACAACACAGTAGGCTGACCTTAACTCTGCTCCTTCTGAACTCAAGAGATACTTTTATAATGAAGTCAAGAGGAGTAAAACCAGGCTAGTCTTCTGCTTATATATTCTTACAGGTTTACAGAAAATTCCCCACGCAGCTCAAGATAAATAAAGAAATGAGAAAGATATTAATCCAAGAAACGTCACTAATTGGGGTGGGTGCTAAGCCTATGGAAGTCTTCACCCTCATGCAGAGCATGAGCAAGGCCTTGGAAGGACACCTGGGGCAGAGGCTGAGCCTTTGCTCAACTGCAAAGTTGTGTGGTCGCTCCTGGACAAAACCCAACCAAGTGCAGATGGCATCACAGCAGAACCCCAAGGGTGGGATCCAAGTAGGGAATCCCAATTTCCACACTGCAGAGTGAATGTTGGGGCTCACCAGCACAAGCATCAGCCTCCTCCGCAGACTGTGTACAGATGAGTGTCACACGGCCAGCCCGGCGCTCTGCCAACAGCTCCCACACGTGGTGCCTGGCGCAGGGATCCAGCCCCACCATTGGTTCGTCCAAGAGCAGCACCTGCAAGGTGAGAGCAGGTGTCATGCATGCAAGCCACCGTGTTGGCATGACTTTGTTCCATGCTTGTTGTCCTCTCACCCATAGAACACAATGCGTCCTCAAGTGTTGGTCATTCTTTATTGAGCTTTCAATATTTTCACCCTTTCTATGTGAATATTATTACCATTTTCATTTAAAATATGGTTCTCATTCACCTAGATTCCTCATTCCTTCTGGCAGCCGAGTCAGGCTTTCAGAGCACAAGGGCAAAGGAATACAAAAGTCTGTAAACCAAAACCGTGCCTGTGGTATGCGTGCAGTAGGACTGGTGCCTACCTGGGGATCCCCTAAAATTGCAATTGCAAAAGACAGTTTTCTTTGTTGTCCCCCACTCAGAGAGTCAGCGTGAACATCCTGAAGGTCGGTGAGGTCCAACTGTACCAGGACTTTCTGCACCTTGGGAACACATGAAAACAAGAACATGCAGAACTGGTTATATTCTGATTCATACACAGTGCAGGAGAACGCAACTTCTGTATTTAATACTTCCATGTTTTTAAATGGATTTGCTGCAAGAAAAATTCTGCAAATCTGAATTCTGACTCTCAGGACAATAGGATAAGAAAGAATTAAAAACACTTCTCTAAATTACAACTGTTCTAATTTCTGCAGAACAGGTTATTGGTGAGAATGTATTATGAATGCAGCCCAACAAACTGTCCAAGATGCTGTGCAACAGACATCAGTGATCCCTACCTCTTGCTCTACTCCTTTCCACTGAATCCCCTTGATGTGAGCAAAAATTCTCAAGTTTTCCTTCACTGTTAAGGCTTCAAAATGTAAATTGAACTGTGGGCAAATCCCAACCATTGCCTGAATTCCTTCCATATCCTGTACTTCAGATACCTTGTAGTTGTAAATCACTGCAGAACCTGCACACAAGAATAAATGAAACAGATGTCATATGTAGTATATATAGAGATGTATAGCTAACAAAATAAAATGTATTTCCCAAAGATATACAGCTCACGGAAAACATGAGGGCATCTAGAGGGAGAAATAACCATCCACGTGTGCTTGCACACAGGAGAAAATCCATGAAGCTCATGTTGAAGGAGCAATCTGTTCTTACAATAGGCCAGGTTGGAGGACTGAAGGAAAAATTAGTTTTTTGCATATTTATGCTTGAAAACTAGAGAGCTTCTCCTCCACTCATTACCTGCTGAAGGCTTGGAAAATCCACTGAGCACATTCAAGAGGGCAGTTTTTCCAGACCCATGGAGACCAAGTAATGCAGTGATCTGACCTTCATAAACGTTGAAGGACAAACCTAGAAGAGAAACATGGCACTATTAGGGTGGAAGTGTGCGAGGCTAATAGACTTTTGCCTGTGGCTTACTGCTGAGTCTGACAGAGGGACACCATCTCTCCTACACAGATCTGAAAACATGTGCTGCATGTAAATAATTGAAGAAAACGTTGACCTTGTTTTCTTCAAGGTTCATAACCTTTTATTTTAGCACGACTCAAAAGAGAGCCCACAGAAAGAGGAGAACCCACAGCCTTTCCAGTTAGGGAGACTTTGCCATCCCACTTCCTTTTAAAAAGGACTCATTTTGGATTTTTGTGGGTTTTCTTTTTGCTTTGTACTTAACTCAATATAAACCTTTGAGACCACGCTGATGTTTTCAGTGTCACATGGAGTTCTTGTTAAACAAAGGCATTTAGCAAACATCCCATGGCTGTGCTATGACATTGCCAACCACTGGTGTACCTTGCAGCTGGCAAATGCACAAGTGCTTGGGGAGCAGGACCCAGCCAGTGACAACAGCCCTGCTTCCAGCTAGGGCCCAAAAAACAAGTTGTGTTTGCCTGGATGAATTTACATTTTCACAGGGAGGGCTGGGAGATGATTTCACTCAAGCCCACGGCTTTCAAGGAGACTTCTGCCATTGCAAAAAGCAATAAGCAGTAATTTTCCTGGAGTGAAAAGGAAAAGGTAACAACCTTGTAGAAATTTGCCAGTAATTTACCCCAGCAGGAATAACCGTTGCATAATGCATTTTAACGGTGCTGCAGGCACAATCAGGTACATCCAATACATTTCAAAACAGCTTAGGTTCATCGCCAGTGAAAAATGAAATTAAAGCCATTACTAAGCCAGCTCTTACCTCTTAAAGCTTCGGTTCTCTTGCCCTTCCTCTCGTATATTTTTCTAATGTTGTACAGTCTAAATGAAAGGTAAGCAAGCTATTAGTAATGGATCACACCATTTTGGCATGGAAGTAACCTTTGAAAACTGTGGGAAGAACATTTTTTGGCCTCCTCCCCACACTGACCTGCTCAAAAGCACCAAGGGTTGGATGAGCGCATCCCCAGAGGTCCCTTCCAACCCCTACGATTCTGTAACTGTCTGAAGAAACCACTTTAGATAAGTTCTAAGCCATTCCCCAGGGAGCTACTCTCCGTACCTGATGGCCTCCTTCCCCTCGAAGCCCTCAGGCATGGGCTCAGTGTCACAGCCAGGGACAGGGATGGGGTCAGGCTGGGTGCTGCACTTGCTGCCCTGCTGCAGCCAATACGACAGCCTCAGGAAGAACAGGGGGGGGTACGGCACCCCATATTTGCCTAAATAGAAACAAACAGAGTGAAATGCAGCCCCCACACTGCTAAGCTCAGCTTCTATAAACACCATGTCCACCCAGCTCTTGGGGAGCAGCAGGATATTGGCAGTGCAAAAGGATGGGTAATTTTTACTATTTCTGCTCACTCATCTGTATGTATAAATGCATGTAGGCAGCAGTCACCTCAGTGGTTACCAAAACACCAGAACATCAGAACATCCTTTCAAGCCTAGTGGTTGCAGCCATTGCAGCAGATGTAGACCAGCACAGAGCCATGGTGGAAGCTGTCAGGTTTCTTTTGGAGCCTGCTTTGGATGCTGAATTATTTAGTTGCATGCAGCTGGGAAACAGGATCTTTTTTTCATGAGCAAGACAGCAAACCCAGTTGGCAGCCCTCCACGTAACATGGCACAGTCTACTGCTGCTAAGATGCTGCACCACAACCTGACCTGCACAAGGCTGCAATGCCTTTCTGCTCTTCCATGCAGACAATGGCTTCCTCTGCTCTATCCCATTGCTCTTTTGGCACCTCTCCCCCGACGAGGGGACAGGATAGAAGAAAATTGAAATTTGTTGCTTTTCACATGTTTCTACTTACCAGGCAAAACCTTATCAAAGTAGATGGCCAGCAGCAAATACAGAATGCTGTCCAAGATCAGCATGCTGTATAGGTTAAAGAAAGGGTACAACTCCACTGCAACTGTTGGTCCATATTTTTCTAGTTTTACAATCTAGGCAGAAAAAAACAAAAATAAAACAGCACAAATCAGATGCAGCCCTTCCTTCAGCCAGAGACACGGCATGCAAGCTACAGCTGTGTCACATGGCCTTTTCTCCCCAGGAAGCCCACCCACTTGTGATTGTGGCACTGTTTCTGTCACTTAAAGACCAGAAGCGTCAGTGGGGTCTCAGTAGAGTGCACTTGGGCTCTTGCAGAGCTCTCCTCAGCAGCAGTGCAATGCCTGTGATGTTGGCTGGGGCAGCAGCTGGACACATTGCTGCTCTGCAGCCCTGGGTGCCCACCAGCCACATCTCACTGCTGCAACAGCTTTCCAGAGATGGAAACTTATGGTGTGTACAGCTAGTAAAATTCCTGCTGAGGTTCTGACCAATAGCTAACATCTACTTTTTGGAGTCAGATTTTCTTCCTGCAAAGCATTTAGGGTGTAGGGGCACAACTGCATCACTACAGAGATGCACATCACATATAGCAGCTGCAACGCCAGATGGCAGAAGCTGTGTGTGCTGCAGGCTGAACACCCCTGATGAAATGGCTTTGTTTTGAGCATACCTTTGAGATGCCAGCTGTAAAGGTGTAAGGACTGAAGAGGTTAAAGACCCATTCCAAAGATGGTGGCACTTGTTCAAACAATGTCATGAAGCCCAGCGAACCAAAGACGATGTGAAGGAAAAATCCCACAAAACTGGTAATACGAGGCTGCTTTAACAAGGAGCTGAGCATGAAACAGAAGTGAATCTGCAGCAGAGAGAACCAGGAGTCAGCAGGATGCATTTCTGCTAGTGATTAAGGAAAAATAAGCCAACAACAAAAAAACAAATGGAAAAAGAACCCACAGAACAGGAAAATCTGGGGCCAACTACAGGAGTGACACAGCAGCCTACAAACTGTACAAGAAAATCAGGTAATGGAGAAGTTTCTGTTACATTCTTGCAGCCCTAGACTCTGCAGTCTGAGTTTTAGATGTTTTAATTAGGAAATGGAAAAAAGTCACCCATCATTTAAAAACACAAAAGCAGACTTACCGATGCAACGCCATAGAAAAAATAAAGGAAATATATTTCTGAAAAGCTGCAGTCGTGGGTGACTTCTTCAATCGTGATTGCTGTCAGCAGACTTGACGTTATTGCGATGTAAATGGTGTACAGCAGGCTCCAGGACAACCTGCCAACAAGTCACAAGAAGTTCCCTTTTCATTGAAGCATAGAATCTCTAAGGTTGGAAAAGACCTCTAAGGTCAACAAGCCCAACCTCAGCACTCTGTGCCCACTGACCAGAAGGTGATGTCCTGTAAACCCATTGCTTTCATTAACACCTTGAGCTTCTTTTTCTCTCTGATAACTTTCACTGATAGAAAGTACATATGCGGGGAGAAACACAGCGTGCTGTAAATGGTGAACCAAATGTAATTCAGTTTATATATGGATTTGATCAAGGGTGATTGCAGACGGATGCCGCTAATTGATTTCATCTCTTCCCAGACAGAACGGTTCGTTTTCATCTGAAGAAAAGAAGACAGCCATTAATTTTATATTCCACAATGAAGCAGCCAGTAAATAGCTTTTCATAGGCTTGACAATAATTAGTTTTTCAGTAATGACGTCACATTTATAACTGGTAAATGACCATCAAAATTTAGTATCTTTTCGTAATAAACACTAATGTTGCGTTTGAGCACAGGCATGACCTACAAAGCAGATGGAAGAGGAATAGAGCAGAAGTTGTAAAGCAATTATAGCATAGCTAAAGGGCAGGAGCTTTACTGCTCTGTAAATACCATATTTGGAGATGATTATCTTTTCATGATGGATGGAAGAGTTTATCACTGAAAAATACAGTTTGGTCCATATTAAACACTTCGCATTTATTTTTCAAAATGGACCAATGTGATAAAAATGAAATCTCAAAGATAAAGATTCTGGCAATGGTGTTTTCATTCATTTTACTTCAAATTTTTCTACAAACTTGCAAATATAAAAGGGGAAAAAAAAAAAAAAAGTTTGGCAACAAAATAAGTTCCACACCTCCAGAAATGGGCTTCCAATCTCTAAGTTAGCAACAGCTCACAGTTATTTCACGTGTTTGGTTGTTTTTTTTTTTTTGTTTTTTTTTTTGTTTTTTTAAGCAAAGTATATGGATAACTATGGATAAACCATGTCTTCCATCATGCCCATACCTCTATGACTGCTGCATCAATGCTGGACTGAATGGACAGGAATCCCTCATACCAGTACGAAGGAATCTTGCAGTAGGGTGATGAGACATTATAGCAGGTATCTATGGGAAACAAAGAAAATTAAGTCCTATATATATATTTGTATATATTTTTTATACATGTGTGTGGTTGAAAATATGTTTGACCTAAGAGCCAATCAACCCAAATTGAGCCACCAGCTGGAGGGCATGACCTTTAGGAAACCCAGAGCAGTGGGCACAGCTGTGGGGAGCTGCTGACTGCTGGGCATGGCAGAAATAGTCTCACAGTCTGTTTCCCAAGACATTTTTTTCTTTCTTTTTGGCCAGTTAACCAGTGAACTCGATGTTTTATCTGAAAATAAGCTGAGTTTTTGTTTCGCTTTATTACTTCTAAACACTAACTGTGAATGCATTTGGTCAAAGAAAGAAGTAATTTGGATAAAAGTGTGTGCAGGTTGACATTTTAATGTATTAAATGCATGTTAGAAATGTATTAGTGCACAGTGTACATTTCCACTGTATGATCCAGCATAGACGGGAGGGGGACAGCAAGGACTTTGGATAATGTACACATGCTCTTAAAAACACTTTGACATTGCCCTTCAACTCCAATTAAAATCTTTCCTGAAACACTTTTCACATGCAGACCTGATCCCATCTGAGTGGCATGGCAGCAGAGATCCATCTAAACTCATTTCAGTATAAAATCATTGAATGGTTTGGGTCGGATGGGGCCTCAAAGATGATCTAACTTCCAACCTGACTGCCATGGGCAGTTACCAACCACTAAATCATGTTCTCTGGTTTCATTCATTCCTTTTACCGATGTGTTCAAAGGCTTCAACGGGAGATATCACACTGTGGCTCGGAAATCTGAGATGGTAGGAGAAGTCATCCTTAAAAACAACACCGATCACCCCATACTTTAAAAGTCCTCTTGCTGACAGGTTTTTCTCATTTACTGCCTCTTCTATTTCTATACCTGGTAATAAACAACACTGATCAGCAGTGCAGCAAGACAACACGTCAGCCACATTGTGTACTCACAGTGCAGTGTTCAAACCCTTTTCCCTCCCACCACAGTGAAGGCTGATGTGCCCGTGGTTGGGATCTGTGCAGCCTCACATCTGCACCGAGGACACGAGCAGCTTTACCCTTCAGCACAGAGTCTGAGGCCACTCTTCCCATTATTTTCCTGGTGGTGCTGGTTGCAGGTGTGTAGATGAGCGTCACTTCCTTCACCCTGAAGGCAGGGTCATCCAAACGCCCAAGGAACTTGTAAGGGATTTCTTGTCGCTCAAAATTGTAAACCATGGTTGATGATATTTGTATTATTAAGAGAAGAATCGCAATGGTAATCCATTCCTAGGTGAAAGGAGGGGAATATAGGTGAGTGGCAGTGCAGTGATGTGGCGTTTGGGTGCTGTGGGAAGTGCCTGGTGCTGCCTCAAGGGCTTCTCATCACGCACAGATCCACCTGCATGGTCTAAATCATTTAGACACAACTGTTGTCTTTCTATAAACAAGCTATTTCATAGGAGCCATAATTTTAAAATATGAGGACTGTTCCAAGTGAAAAACATGTCCTAGCACTGGAGCCAACGAGGTCTGCCTATAATCTTACAATTGTGCGTTGTACATTGTGTTCTGGTCAGTGTGGAGATGGGATCAGCAACCAAAGCAGCAAGCTGGCCTTGTATCAAGCCCTTATTGTAGTGTCACAGGAAAAGCTGTAACTGAGGACATCTTTCAGAGAGCCATATTGCCAGCTGAGGCTCCTCACATATCATCTGACATAAAAACAACATGATATAAAAATACTCGGTAGTGGAAATCCTAAATTTTCTTTGGAAGAACAGACACTTGCCTGGAAACTTTCTGTTTTCTTCCTCCACACCAGCAGAATGTTTTTCCATAAGAGAGCCCAAGTTTGCTGACTAATTTTTGAGGCTTTTTTGAATGCTCTCTGCATTTTCCCAGCTAGGACGAGAGACAAAAGAACATCATTCAGAATGAAAACAGGTAATTGAGAATTAATACGTTCACTTGGCTAAACTCCACTTTGGAGAAATCCAATAACAAAGATCTAGAGCTTTCCTACGTTGGGCAACCAAGGAGGGGTTCAAGGGAAAGAGTGTGAGAGCGTGCAGGTGAACATCTGCAGTCAGAGATGCATCCCATTCCATCCCTGAGATGCTCTGTAGGAGGGGGCTTTGAGCTGGTTCTGCATCTACATAAGGCTGACAACAGAAAAGCCAGGGGGAGAGAATTAAGTGGCAGATGCTACGTAGCAAATTGTAAATCTAGTATAGCTAGAGCATATCATTAAGAAAACACCGGTTTGTGTTTTTGTATCCTCTGAAATACCGAGCAGGGAATTCTTGGGGGAACATTCCCTCTTGGGGAACATTAAATCCAGCTCCAGCCGCGTGGCCAAATAGCAAACTTTCCAAAAAGCAACCCCGCTGTGGTGGCTGGGAGGGAACCTCAAACTGTGTTTTTGCATTTAAACCCTTTGAAACAGCAGAACCCAAAAATTAAAGCAACTTCAAATGCATCGTGCTCTTTTCCCTTGGATGTCGTTTCCTGATTTCACGGATTGGGCAGCTGGAGTTCATAAACAATTCTACTACTCCGTTCACTGTTTATGGGAGAATTCAATATTTGCAGACTCTGGGGGTAACGGATCCCGTTTGCTTCCCTATTGGCACGGAGCTTATCTTGAATTGCTGTGCCTGGAGTTTTCTCTGGGATCCCACATCAGAGCTGACTGCAGGAAGGGGTTTTGATGAAGGGCTGCTGGCTCCCTGCACGCCAGTAGTGAACCCTCGTACACCAGAGTGCAGAGATGTGCGCTGTGCCCTCCTGCTTGCAAACATCTGCCAACAGAAACCTGCAGCCAACCCCTGCACCGCTCTGCCTGATAAATAGGGGATAGACTTGTGCTGATTCTGCTCCCACACGCAGCTCTTGAAAGAAGTTATTTCCCTCCAAAAAACGCATAAAAATGGCTCTAAGCCCAAAGCTCAACATTTAAAACCTCCCTGAGAGAACTCAGTTTGGGAGTCCTCGCTAGAGAAGCCTTCACTGGGGATGGAGCCAGGGCTCAGCTGAGAGGAGCGCTGCATCAGTGGCAAGAATCAAAATCCACGTACCCAGAAATGCAGAACATCACTGTTCTTCCGCTTTTTAAACATCTTGGTGCGAAGCTCAGTGTTGAGAACTGAGCTGGAAAGCACCGATCTCATGCTTTTAGCACAACACTATTGAAATAACCGTGAAAAAACTCAGTCACGAAAACACTTTGCATGTAATTTTTCACTTACAAAACAGCAATATGAAGCTCCTCACCTGGCAGCGGACTTTCCATCAGAACAGTGTCTTCTGCAGCTCGGGGATGTCCGGGCTCGTCCTCTCCTTCAGTGCTGGATGGACAGGGTTGGATGCTGCAGTGCTGACAGCCGTGCCCCTCTGCAGCCTGACGTCAGCCCGGGTAAGTGCTGGCCCCACTATGAGCACTGCTACAGCAGCTGGAGGCGTCAACACTGCATTTTGCATTATATTATTTCATTCAGACGTGTGCATGGGTTGTAATATAGTACATTCCTGGTGCTTGCAACATGTGCAATCATAAGGAGTCAACAGCACTCTCTCCTCTGTGGGGTCAGCCCTGTGCTCCAGATGCGATTTTATTTCTTGCTTTTCTTTTCCCCTTTGTTTTTAGTATACATATGATTTGCTTTCACTCCTTTCAATTGCTTTCCCAGTAGCCACTGCACAGCTGGGATCAAGATTTTCTTTATTTTTTATTTTTTAATTTTTTAAAAAGCTTTCTAATGGATCTGCACGCCAAATGGTGAGGAAATCAGATAAGCCAAGAAGTCCAAACACATCCGAAGGGCGTGTAGTCACATGACTAATCAGGTTAAAAGAAAGCAATCTGACCATCTCAGAACAGCAGCTCTGCAACTGATTGGCAGAATCGAGCAGAAGCACAGAAGCAGCCCAGCTGTTGCTTGACACCAGGCTGCAGCTCTTCTGCAGCTGCTGTTGTGCTCATTTGCAAGGAACGAGCTCGCTGCAAGGAGCAGAGCACGCTCCTGCATCCCATCGGGCAGCAAGCTGCAGCCAGGGGAGGCTGCTCTTAACTGTGGGGCAGCACAGATGCACAGCTCACTCTTAGTGAATTCACTGACAAAATAACACAGATGCATCTGAGATGTCCCCTATATGGGATTGCTGCAGTGCCACTTCATTACCCACAGCACACAGCAGAGCCCAGGCATTCCTGCAGGAACAGAAAATGCATTTTAATATTGAAAGGACCTTAAGTGAGCTCACCTTTGGGTTCCCCATCCTGCACAGTGCTGCTGCTGGGCTCCGGCTCACGACAGCTGCACACAGCAGCACCTCCAGTGCTGCTTGCAAGTCTCCCAGCAGCAGCTGGATGGAGTTTAGCAGTGCCAAGCCGGTGTCAGTGCCTGTGGCACAGGGATGGGGTGGGAACTGCAAGTGGGAGGCTCAAAGCAATTCATAGCAGGGAAAAAGGGGAACTGAAAGCTCCAGGGAACTCGGACCGTTGAGACATTCAATGTGCTGAATCAGGGGCATTCGGAAGAGCTCTTAAGAAAACAGTACTTGGAAATGAACTTGTTTTGCAGCTTAAAAGAGAAATAAAAAATGGCACGCTGCCCTCAAGACACCACTGAACACAAACTGGTGTGGAAACTGAGAACTTGGGCCAAATTTGCATTAACAAACGTGGGGTTACTTGCCACATGCACAACCCCCTTTCATTCCATCATGTCCTTAGCTGATCCCAGGGCTGGTGATGGGCGACTTTCATCATCTCCTCCTCCTCCCCCCCACTCCAGCAGCCACCCACTGAGTCTGTCTCAGGCACAGATCCAAGCAGAGCAGTGAAGTGCTCCTTTTGGCAGGGTGACTTTTTGATAGGTGCACCACTCCACGTGTTGGTGACGCGTGGGTCCGGATGTGAGATACAACACTGCCACAGGCTGTGGGATCAGACAAATGCAGGCACTTAACAATCCAATCCATCTTTATTTTGGTAGTACTTTCTGCTGGAAAAGGGAAACCCTCAGCTTTACAAACAGAATCATAATGGTTAAACAGAGAAAAAAAAAAAAGTATAAAATTAACCACAAATGATTCAAATGCCTGACTCCAACATCAGGAGCATTACAGACACGGCATGTGCAGAGCTGTTACCTTCTGTTTTCTGCTGCCAGAACACTGAATATTGGCTACGTTATAGACTTCACTCACTGTACAGGTATTTTTTAATAAGGATTTTTTTTTTTGGTACACATTAAATCCCTCCATATAAAAATACATTCTTATAACACCCAAAGTAAAGGCATCTCCAAAGTTTTGGAGCTAATTATCATCGCAACAACCCTGCAAAGAAGCTGAAGACCATTATGTCTGAGAAAGAGGTACTGCTGATTTGCCCAAAGACCCATGGCGAGCCCAAATCCTGCTCTGTGTCACCTCCCAGCTGTTCCACCTCTCATAGCACCAACTGGGCAGGGACACAAGGGCTGGAATTTGGAATGTCACCGGTAACAGCTCAACAAAGGGACTTGCATATGCAGGAGTAAAGTTCTAGCCTACAGTGTAATTCTACTTCTATGGTTTAGTTTTGCATATTTTTCCTTGTTCTGGCAATTACAGACACCATATGACACTTTGGAAGACTTCTGACAGCAGTACACCACGACTCCAGAGACGTTTGGGGATGACAGTGTATGCCACCTTGAAACACACCACCACCACAAAGAAGATCCCACCCAAACATGTGGGTAACTGAATGAGCCCAATTCCAACTCATGGAGCTGCACCAACAAAACACTACCATGAAGATCCCAAAATGCTAACTCAATGAGCCCAATTCTTTGTAGGTGGAGCTGCACAAACACGGTGTCACCACCACCACCGTTACACCAAGGTAAACATGAGGAGCACCAAGCTGAGGAAACCTAGATGCTAACAAAGTTTGTGTAGGGTCTACTTTAGAGGTCAGACACATGGAACTATTCAAAATAAGGTGATGTTACCCAGACAGAAGTATTATTGTATAGAACTATTTTACAGTCTATTAACTCTATAACTGAAAGAGAATAAAAGGAACAAAGCCATCAAGGCTAACAGCTCAGAACTGCACCTTTGTTACATGAAAGAAGTGTGTGCTAGGCTGCAGGACAGATGTGTGAAGGACACTTGGCAAATACCATATACAAAGAGATGGTGGAAATGTGGGTTTGGGGACACTTATCTTGGACATACACGGATGGCAAAGGGCTGTGAGACACAAACGTGAACCCATCTGCGCTGCAGCTGTGAGAACACTTTCAGAGACCCAACCACAAGACAAACTCTGCACTCTTATTTGCAGCCTATGGGTACGAAGGAGGAAGCAAAAGTAGTACACAGAGTTCACATCTCCCCACGTTGGCTAAAAACGTTTCCATTGGGACAAAGGAAAACAGATCTGAGATCTCAATGTGATGATAAACCATTGTGGCAGACTTCATACAACAGCTGGGATGCAATGATCTGCCTGAATCCCTACATTTCTGAATATTCTCAAGACAAACAAAAGGTGTTTTCTAACTTTAAAGAGCAGATACACAAGTGATATGAGTTAAGACAATGCTTTGATAAAAACACATCACTACGTTTGCTCATTGCAGAACACAATGAACTCCTAATCTTCAATTTCACTTACAAAACTAAAAAAGTGATGATAGCTTTGTGTAGAAAATAACATATTTTAAACATATATTCGTTGCATCTTAGGAAAAAGGATAATGTAGTTCTCTTTGTAGTGCTTTGATGCAAAATAAAGGCACTATTCTTACTTGTGAAGACATGAATTGGGATCTTACTTTTGGGGTTTATTAGGGTGATTGCAAAGCTGCTGCACCAGGAGGAAGCACAGCATGCTGAGCACACTGCTGTGTTACCCACTGTGACCACAACAAAGACAGATGAGGGAACAGTGCTGCACGTGCTTATCTACTGCCAAGAAGGAACACATCTCCAGGAACAGCTGGCAGGGTGCATGTCATCACACCCCCAAAAAAAAAGAGGAATTAGACTGCTTTGAACAAAGATAAGGAATACATTTCTGCAAATCCCATAACTACACAGCTATGCCTTTGTACTTTTACCAAGCTGGGGGAAAAAGCATCCACTTCTGCAGATTTATTGAGCCCTGCAGCGCATGCATTACACACACTGGCGTTGCCAGGACCGGCAGCACACAGCAGTCACATCGGCCAGTTTGCAGTAGGAAAGAACACACGAGTTGATGAATGCTGTGTTCTATCTGCAAACGAGCAGCTCCAGGTTGGTTGGACAGTAAGCTGAGCCTGCAGTGCACTTCAGGAACCCGTTTGCAGTGAATATGACTACAGTGGAGTGATTTATGCTCCCGTCTTCTAGGCATTTATGCCTTCCAAGCGGGGGCGGGGATGGATCAGCAGCAGGAGCGTGGTGCAGCAGGAAAGGATGCTCTGGGGATGGTGCTACCCTGACGCAGGGTTCCACAAGGCCATCCTGACCTGCTGTGCTAAACCACCAGCCCCAGGGGACCACTGGCCATCCCAGTAGCATCTCCTCCCTCCGTGCAAACCGGGAACCAACCGGCAGAGCAGGAATTTCCCAGCAGCCAGGATACAGAGGGATCCTCACCGCCTGCTCCGCAGTTGCAGCACACCTCAGGTATCAATGATCGGTGCTCCTGAATGCCATTCTCTTCCTGCTCTGTCCCAGCACCGAAGCTCCCACGCAGCTCCCCCAGCACAGCGGTGTTGGGATCACTGTTCAGAACACCACCCGGTCCTCCTGCGTCCGGTCCCACCACAGCGTGCTGTTCAGTGTGCCAAAGCTACCCTCCTCTTCCTCCTGCTCCTTGGCCAGCTCCACAAAGACCTTGAATTAGAATCGTGGAATTATAAAATCATTAAGGTTGGAAAAGACCTCCAAGATCCCTAAGCCCTACTCCAGCCCACCCCACTGACCACGTCCCTCAGTGCCACATCCCCACAGTTCAGATGCATCTCCAGGGACGGTGACTCCCCCACTCCCTGGGCAGCTGTGTTACTGCATCACCACTCTTTTGGAGAAGAAATTGTTCCTAATATCCAGCCTGAACCTCCCCTGGTGCAACTTAAGGCCATTACCTCTCATCCTATCATAGGATCATGGAATCATAAAATCATCCATGTTGGAAAAGACCGCTTAGATCATCAAGTCCAACTGCCAACCCATATGATTCCATGATTCTATGCCTGAACAAACTCAGCCACAAGACAATCTGTACAAATACAGAACATACTGCTGCAGATTCAAGTGGAAAACTTTAATATTTGGTGCTTTTTTTCAGCCCCAGAAAAACCAACCAGAAAACCAGCAGGGCCACAGCATGGCATGGTCACATCCATGGAACACTGTCTGCTCCAGCATACCTGTTCCAGAGTTGCCTGAGAAAAGCTGTACTCCTCGATGTTAAAGGCATATTTCACTGTTAAAAGAGTGTGAGAAAACACATTTAGGAACACTTTGCTATCTGAGGAAATTGGATCTAAAGCGTTTTAAAGCTTTACACGCTTACTTCTGGCTTCACAAAAAACAGAGACGAGAGCAGCAATAGCAGAGAAAAAAAAATACATTCAATGGATTTTAAATGGAAATGTGTAAGTGCTTTTTAACAGTGAATGAAGACACATGAACAGCTGTGGGAGACAGAAAGATATCCAGGCAGGATGTGGTGAGTGCTCAGTTACCTTCTTCCAGCTTGGAAAAACAATGTGAAAGTGACTGTACGTCTTCTCTAGGGATTTTATATGCCAAGATAGAAGCAAAGCTGAAAGAAACAAACAAAGAAAAATCAGCTTCAGGTGAAACAAAGCAAAAATACGAATATCCAAGGGAATGGATTTAAATTCATTTTCTGAACACTACTCCACACCTTTTGTTGGGCCGTCATCACACAGGACAACATGAGTGTTCTACCCTCCCACCATGAGTTTCCAGCTAAGGGCAGGGATTCAATGACTCAGAATTTACCGTTTCCAGAGAAGGAAGCTGTCAGGTTATACAGAAATGTGGGTGTGCATCTGCTGTGCCAGCACCAGCCAGCAGCGCAGCACTGCGGCTTTGCTGACTTGCAAAACTCTTGCTTTGTTTTTAAAGCTACGTGTGAGTATTTTTTTGCAAATATTTGTACTACGGCATTCCTTACTCAATAGGAAGGAGCTGTTGTGAAATCAAAGGCTTGCACAAATGTGACTGCTTTGCCTATCTGTTCAGCATTACCTTTCCTGACGATTTGCGTTCGGGAAGATGTGCAGGATCTGCCTCTGCAGGTACTCCACTTGCTGTACATCTGCTGTGTCCTTCAATTTCATTTCCAAGAAGTACCCTCTGCCAAATTTACTCTTCAGGTGCTGAACGGTGCCTATACACCTGCCAATTGCAGAGACACGTCACGACATACTAAAATTCAGATGGAAGAAAAATAGAACAGAAAGCTGTCTGCCTACATATCCCAAGGGATGAATCCTTCAGCCCTCAGCAGCCCACCCCGTAGAGCAATACCTGAGCTGCCCAGCCACCAGGATGGCCACACGGTCGCACACGGCATCCGCCTCCTCCATGTAGTGTGTGGTCAGGATGGCCGCCCGCTCCTTGTTTTTGAAGGCTGCTCGGATCGCCTTCCTGCAAAACAGCAAAAGGTAAAGCAGGACGTGACTTAAAGGAGCAGCAAAACCATCTTCAAAGCTCTGCGTGAGATGTTGGGAAGATGCTACAAGGGAGTCAGCAAACAGAGCTGCTGTAAGAGAGAAGTGCATTTCGTGTTTGCTTCCTGCTGGTTTCTGCAGTCCTTCAGCTGTTGTGGTTAAAGGCACCTGAACGTCAGCACTTGGCAGCATTGCAGGCTCGCTGTCCCAGCACCAACACTGGTGCTGGTATGAGGGTTGCTTTCCCACTGGGCACTCACCACATGCGCTGCTTGGCCTTGGGGTCCATGCCGGTGGAGGGTTCATCCAGCAGTGTGACTCGGGGGCTGCCCAGCATGCTCAGGGCAAAGCAGAGCTGAGGGGGAGGAAAGGAAGGGGTGAGGACACAGCACCCCCTGCCCGCAGCCCTGTGGCAGCCCTGGGAGCTCTCCCATACCTTGCGCTTCAGCCCCACGCCCAACTTCTTTGTCGTCTTCTGCAGGTGGTCCTTAAAATCCAGAGCGCTCGAGATGCTGTGGAAGGAGAAGAGGAGATGAGAATCCCACAGAAGGTGGTGTATGATGGGTCAGCTCTTCTCCCATCACACTATACCTCCACAGATCCACATAAAGAACTCAGTTATGCATATCTGTACAAAAAAAAAAGTGAAGTAATGAGCAGATGGGAGCTGGGCGCTTCCATGTCTTTGGGGAGTCTGAGTCAAGAGCCAGACATGGCTCTGAGTTCTGGGCTCGCTGTCTTGCACCCCTGCCAAGGATGACCCCAGGACTTCAGAAATTAAAGAAAAAACAACAAACCCAACAAAACAAATACCAATTGAATTTCGCGTGGCTGAATCATCATCTCCTAAGCCACAAACTAACACCTGCTGATTGGCTAAAGTGATTCCATCATAAACTTGAGTGAAAAAAAAAAAAAGCATTAGAGAAAGTGGAAAAAAACCCATTCACCAGCTATAACCTCCAAGGTGTCTATAATAAACCACTCACCATTTTATCGCTTGCTTAACATCAGCCTGACTCATTCCTTTGATAGCACCATAAATTTCAAAGTGCTCCTGCAGGGTGATATCTGGCCAGAGCGGGTTGGTTTGAGGACAGTACCCCACGAATTGAACAGAGTCATCTTCGCTGCTCCCCCCAGGAGAGCAACCTCCCATCAGAACCTGAACAAGAAACATAGAAATTGACAACTCTGTAAGCTTTAGAACTGTTCCTTTGTGTGTTAACATGTTACAAAAGACATCCAAGAAGACCAGTACTAATACAACAAAGGCAATATGGATTCATCTTCTGTTAACGTTTGCAGAAAGGCTCTACCTGCCCACTGGTTGGCTCAACTTCTCCAACAAGCATGTTAATCAGCGTGCTTTTCCCAGCTCCGTTAGGTCCCAACAACCCCAGGATTTCTCCTAAAGATGGAACAACACAAAACATTGTCTGTAAAAAAAAACAAAAAACAACAACAACAAAAAACCAACAACCCCACCCAAAACCTCAACAGTTCAACTCAAACCTTTCCTGACGCAGAGTGAGACGTGTTTCGTGGCCACTTTCTT
>JAOWBP010050601.1:39421-59101 GCA_028571105.1 Tragopan temminckii
CCAGAATTCAGCTGAAAAATTCTGCACTTGGAAGATAAATTCTGCATTCAACAACTCCTTATTTTTATACAGATCGCCGTTAAGATTCCCAATTTTGCACAAAGATGACTTAAAAGGAAATAAAGAAAAATACTTTTGCACTTTACCAACTGGGTTTCAGACAAATGATGTTACGATAACAAATCCTTTAGACATTTGGGATGGGATATAACACAGCTATTTCATCTCTTGCTATATTCCCTATAGCTGTAACAACAACCAGTGCTGTTTTTAGGAACTGCTCCTTCGGACTGCTCCTTCTTAAAAATCAACTCAACAGAGAAACCCACCTGAAGAATGGGTCCTCTCTGATGGTCCTCCCTCCACTCTTCAACTCAAAGCACCGCAGCAGGAAGAGCCACACGATGCACTGTAAATAGGGCTGAAACACACATGTCCAGCCTATTAGAGCACTGCTAATCCTTCAAAGGTGGAGATCCCACAGGTGACCCTATTGGTGACCCTACAGGTGACCCCCAGCAGCGTGATGAAGGACAACTCTTCACCACCACAGAAATGCTGATGGTTCTGAGATGAAAATAGAACCACGGAACCATAAAGGTTGAAAAAGACCTCTGTTGTCACCAAGTCCAACCACTGACTAAGTCAATGAGTTGACCAGGTCCAACTGTTGACCCATTACCACCACGTCCACTTCATTACATACCTTCTTTCCTGGATAGGAAAAGGCTGCTTTGATTTCATGGCAACTACCTGGTTTCTAGGAGGAACTGCTTATTTTCTCCCCTGCACTGGAGCTCCATTAGTACAGACTCCCACAATAATCAGGATTAATAACAGCACTGCTAATAACACTACTGAAGGAGGATACGTTGAGCTGGTAGGCATAGCACATTTTACTGATACTGTTCCAGCTGCAGCAGGTCACAAAGCAGCAGGTTCCAGTGATGCTCAGCATTAGATCTAAGTTTTATTAGTACAAAAGCCCAAAAAGAAGGCGCGTCTCAGTGGGAGTCTGCAATTCTCTATGGGAAATCGGGCAAACATTCATACTTACAGCTATAACTGCTACCAGGAGCCTGTCCCATGGGTCATAGTATTCCCCTCTCTTCTGTTTGCCTGTCCATGACACCTGATAATGATAAAAAACATGCTTAAGTAAGAAATTACCCACCAGAAACTGCACATCCCACATTGCACTTTGCTCTCAGCTCAGCCATTTACAAGTGCTCCATGCCCTTACCTTAATGAAACAGATCAGACAGCCAATGAGGGGATAGATGGGAACGAAGGTGCAGAAGACACAATGCAGGGCAGTGGTCACCGTGTCGAAGTCCAGGAAAAAGGCCACTTCAGTGACAACCATACACAGCAAAGCTGTCTGTATAAGAAGAAAAAAGGGGGAAAAAAACGACATTTCCATTCAATTCCAAGTCTCAAGGGATATGTTGCCTCATTTAATTTTTTTTTAACTCCCACTTTACCAAAGCCGCGTTACTCACCACTGAGTATATAAATGACCAAAACTCTTTTGTGTTTTGGACTTTCTTAAACGTGAAGGAGACCACATAGGTGAACAGCACAACCGACGGAACATAGCCAATGAGGCAGAAAAGCTACAGAGAGAAGAGAGATGTCAGCACAATGCTCCCATCCCAAACCCCATTAGTGAAGAGAAACAGATTCTGGGAGAGAAACTAGGAGAACACAGTTCCTCTCTGCTACAGCTGAGATATCAGACAAACCCACTCTGAATGCAAACAACACGAAGACTTGGAGCTCTCTCCACTTAATCACACGCTGCAATTCATTGCAGAGCTGCTCTGTGCTCAAAGTCACTGCAACCTTGTTGGCAGCTGCGTGCTGCTGACAGCGGTGCAATGATCAGATAGAGCAAACAGTGATGCTGCACTGCCTTGGGAGGCTCTGTATTTTTAAAGCTCTGTTTTGTTCTGGGTCTGAATGAAACCCCATATCCCTCAAATATCCTAAAACTAAATTCTTTTTCCAGTGACACAAATGGTTTTGATGCAGGCATGTTGATGCCTCTGCACCATGAGCCTCGATCATGGATTTTCTGTGGACACTAAAAGCACACGCACACGTGTTCTGCCCCACAACACTCACCACAGCCATGAACTTGCCAGCGTAGAAATAAATGCCATAGTGGAAGGCGAAGAGGCTGCCCAGCATCAGGACGAGGATGGAGAAGAACAGTGGGAGGTCCACGAGAGCCTGGCCAGCCCAGTATGCCGATGGGTAGAGCCCTGCTATCTGCAGCTGTGTGTACGCCCTGAGCTGTGGTGGGGAAAGGAAAACCCACAGCGTTCACCTCTGGTGCGTGAGTGGGATCCCAGTTTTCACTACAAAGCATCACTTGGACATGAGGTCAGAGCGTGCTGCCCATTTATCATTCCATTCCCATGAAGAGCCAAAGGCCTTTTTGAAATCTACCCAATGCCACCAGCACCGAAGCTGCGCTGCTCCTTGTGCCTTGCAAGGCACTATCTCAAACACTTCCCAAGATCTTCCCAAGAAACCCCAAGGCTGTGAAGATCTTGTGATCTTCATACATAGTTTACCTTACGGTTTTCTGCATTCTCCATGGCAAAGTAGGGTGGCATGCCAGTCACAATGATTCCCAACAGCACAGCTTCGAAATAGATCTCTAGTTTGAAAACGGTGTCTGGAAGATCCTGAAACACAAAGGGGATTTCTTCAGTACTAGAATGCTTTGGGGCCAAAAAATAAAAATAAAAAAGACAAACTCCAAAAAAGCATATACACTTATGACTGGAACATGACTGCAAGCACCGAAATGTACAGTCTGCATTGCTCTAACACTGCTTTAGGACCAGCCCTGTTGCAGCTGATGCACACCTGGATGAAGGGATTTGGGTTGACTCACCTGGACAAAGGGGTGGCTCCAGACCTGGATGCTCTCGGTGACATTCAGAGCACGCAGAAGGAGGTTGCTAATGATGTTCATCAAAACTGGCACGGAGTGCACCATGGTACTGTTGAAGACGATTGTAAAAACGTAGTTCTGGAAAGAGAAGCATTTGTTATATTCATTATTCTGCACGAAGGGTAACAACACCCTGAGAGAGCTCTCCTGTGGGGTTAATTAAACCTGAACAACAATAAAAATCTCTGTGTGACAGAGGATGCTTTGCAGGAAGCTGTGCGTTGCTCAGGGTGGTTAGATCACAAACTAATTCAGTAAAACAGTCATGCTCACGGAGAACAAATTATTTGGAATAAATTCCCAAAACATTTTATGCAACTGTTACACCGTGACAAATGATGTCCCAGCCAATTACAGTCTGAAAAACAAAACACATAAGGATCTGCATTCATAACTTCTTGCTAATGCATCTGAAAAACAGACAAGGAACAATTTATGTTAGCTAAAGCCTGCAGTGACAGCACTATTAACAGTTGCAAGGAATTAAAAAGGGAACGTGAGACAGAGCTGGCACGTTGCAAAGCATTTCTTTTGCTGGAGATGAAGTACAACCTCAGTGCTAAAATTGTCCTCAGCTCCTTCAGTGACCGTACTGAAATGAACAAGCACAGCCCATGATGCTCATTTTTCTTTACACAAGAGAGTGCCATGGAATTATAACTCTGTCAGACAGTGTAATTCAGCCAGTGCAAGTGAAAAATAAACCCATACGCCAAGTCAGTCGTGAAGTAAAATATTTCTCTTGGCTTTCCGTGTGTTTGTGAGGGAAAAGGGCGAATAGAAGTTTTATTAATCTACCATAATTATTATTATGAAAGAACATTTATTTTGATCGTATTTCCATTCTGTTAACACAAGTCCTCTCTGCAGTCCTCTTGCGTAAGTGCTATTATATGACATTATTTGATTATATAATTCAACACTTGAGACCATTTTTTTTTTGTTTTAAATTTGACCTCCTTGATGACAACAACCCACAGCTCCAATACACAGAGCTGTCCCTGGATACTCAAACAGCAGAGATGAAATTTCAACCCCATCACTTCCAGTGAGCGATCAGCATTCACCCCACCAGGCACAGAGCCAGGAAGCCAGAGCTGGGCAGAGCAAGGCCGTGTGTCCGACCGTCTGTCTGTCTGTCCGTCTCACCTGTTGGGATTCGAGGTCGTACACATTCAATCCTGCACTGTGAGGCGCAGCTGAAATGTAATCGCTGCCATTGAACATCTCCAGCAGCACGTTCATGCTGCCAAGAGAGCGGACAACGTCATCGATATCCGAGTCTGTAAGAGATGGGCAATCATCATCAGACTGCAGCCTTTTACACAAAATTAGTGCTGCATTTTCACAACCCTATGATGAGCGACAACCCTTTCATTAGACATGATGACCAAAAAGAGTTCTCTGCTGCTCTGAGCACCACAAATGGTTTTATTTGTGCTTCCTGCTCAGCAGCCCTCCCAGGAACTCAAAAGACACTTTGGTTGTATTATTCAATTCAGTTGTACCAGCTGAAGGTGACAGCAGGAAGCAGTGTGCTGAGGGGCATCACCACGATATTCAGTGCTTCAGAGAATGAGCTAGCAGATGGAAATTGCTGGCCCTTTGATATGATATCTGGAGGACTGAAGAATTGTATTGAGTACAAAGTCCCAAATTCTCAAAGATGTGTTTATTCCTACTGCCCACACTGCTGCTACCCACAATTAAACATTTTAACTTGAAACAGAAATTTTACAAAGTGCTTTGTAGCAGGACTTTAATGCATCCAAATGTCCTCCTGCCCAACTCCTTCACACAGGTCACCTCTGCTCCCTCGGACTCAGTGAGCACAGCACTACCAGGGGTGAGAGAAGGATCTCCAAAGCCAACCCTATATACCACTCAGGATTCTCCCTCTACCACATCTGGCCACGGAAACTCCTCATTTGAATTCATATGAAGGAAAAATATCCCAAACTTGGTATTTGCCCCCACCAGCCTCCTCCCCATCCTGCACTCTTCCTCTGCCTTCCCACCTGTGGAGTTCTGCAGCAGCAGCCGGCTCCTATACTTGTGGTGCTCCTCCCCGGGCTTCAGCAGGTACAGCTCTGGGGAGAGCTTGAGTGGAGCGAGCGAATGTTTGATGTAGTGGTGTGTGAGAAAAAACAGAATTTGAACGACGAGAAAAATCAGGAAAAGCAACAACCTGAAAGAAAGAAAAGGTCTGATCTTATTAAAGCTCAGCAAATGCGTGCCCAGGATATGTGCACGTTAGATAAAGCAACATCACTCCAACATGCAGCTACTCAGTGGCACTGCACAGCCTCACATTTTATACAGTCATATCTGAACACAAACAAATTGCATCCTGCCATTTCTCTGGCATGATTCAAACAGGTTTTGGGGATTCTGTATACAAACCACAAGGCCCTGATACTTACATCACTCTGACACATTTGTTCTCACGCTTGAGGCTGAGGAAGTGAAGCCTGGCTATGGTGGAAACCTGCTTCTTCCACAGGGCTGTGTTGCTCTGTGGGGCTGACCTGGCCTCTGGCAGCATCAGCAGGCTCTGCTCCATGTCATCCTGCGAGCTCACGTCTGCCTCCTCCTGCGCCTGCTGGGAGCTGAACACACTGTAATCTGTGATGGAAGAGAGGGACGTGGTACCAGGATGGACAGAGCTGCATGGCTTAGGCCCTGGGGCTGGAGGAAGCTCATGGGCCATTGACTCTTTGCCATCACTACTGAGAAACAGTCTGCTCCCGCCCCAGGCTCAGGATAGCACCAGGACACTACACTCCTTAAAGCTCTGAACCCCAATGACACCAACACTCCTCAAATCTCTGATCCCAGTGACACCAACACACCTCAAAGCTCTGAACCCCAATGACACCAATATACCCCAAAGCTCTGAATTGCACATAAATCAGGCACTGAAAGCAGCTGATGCAAACTTCCATCCTAGGAAGAACAAAACGAGCAGCCTACAAACACTCAGATGATGCAGACTTGCCCTGGTTTCATTCCATCAGCCTAGGTGTGCACTTGCATTATTTAGCACACCCAGCTGTTGAACTTCCTCACGCCCACGTAGAAGACTGAAGATAAATTTTATGCTGTGCCTTTACAATTTCTCCAAAGTTCCATTACGTAAATAAAGCACCTCAAAAAACGACGACAAAAAAAGTAGACCTAAAAAGCTCAACTACGAAGCAAGGAAGTTAGATGTAAGTACACTGGATGAAAAATTCATCACAGAAGAGACAGTCAGTAGAGCACTCATACCCAATTCTCCCAGAACCTCTCTGCACCCAGCTCACTGCTTTTCTGTGTTTCTCTTGTTGCATATTTCATGTGCTTGGGACAACGTGAGACCCAAGCAGCCCCGTGCTGCTGGACACAGCCATCTGAGGAGGGACTTTTAACTCCTGCCTCTGCAGCAAACCTCCTCCAAGCAGCCATGGGGCACGGACACTGCTCCACTAACTCAGAGCATACCGAATAGAAGGGAAATTAGGAATGTGCCATGGGCTGTCCCACCTGCTTGGTCAATCTCTGCCTCAACTTCCAGCTTCAGGTAGACATCCTCCAGCGTCGTCATGGAAACGCCGTAAGAAATCACGCCCAGATGGGAATGGGTGTCAAGGTCGGAGAACAAGCCTGGAGGCAGGAGGGAGCACGCTGCTTGCTGCAGGGCACAATGGCCTCGTGCTCCTGACAGATCCTCCAGCAAGCCAGGATGCTCTACATCCCTAAGGCACCCTGTGTAAATGTGGCTGCTTCACCTCAAAGGAAATGGTCATGGCATGAGAACCACAGTGGGACAGGCTCATTTTGGCATAACTACAGGGTCAGGTATGGAAAACACAGCGTGTGGCCTAAGGGAAGCACATCAGCATCCCAAAGTTCAGTGTTGGCTTAGAATGCTTGGGTTGGAAGAGATTACACAGAGGTTCTGGATTCTTATCCTGGGAACAGCGCTGCAGGACAGCTCATCTCAATCAGGAAGGGAGAAAATTTACAAACAGAACCACTGGACAACTGCACAGTCAAACAAACAAATAAATAGAGAAACAAATCAAAAATAAATAAAGATCACCCAGGTGTGTGAAGCCAGCCTAATTGGGCAGGAGATCCTGGGTGATATGCATAGCTTGGAGACCAAAATCACATTCAGAGAGAGTGTGCTTATTAGCTCCTCAGGGTAGAAACCATCATCAGGCTCCTGTCAGTGCTATGAAATGAAGCACTTGACAAAACAAGAAGTTCTGGAGCCAACACATGAGATGGGAAGAGCTCCTGGGCACCCCCCAGTGCTCAGCAGGTCCCCCCAGCTGCAAAGCCTGACCTCAACCACTCTGGAGGAAAGAGTCTGGTCACGCACAAAGGTGCCTGTTTTTCAAAAGCACACACAGTGACTGCTAAAGGTAGAGATAATCAATTATTAACTAGTTAAGTGTAATGGGAAAAGAGCATTTATGAAATATGAGCTGCGTTCACATCAGTATTGATTCCCCCTTGGCATTTCATAGCATGAGAAGGACACGTCGTTTCTTCCATCTCCTGCTGGGAGATGGACAAGGAACACTGTGTGCAATTAAAATCAGATAATTGCTGCCATCTAGTGAAACCAACACATTTGTTTCCTGCTCTCTCCCTCAGCAGCAAATGTCAGTGTGAGGACAGGACGCTCCTTGGGGCTCACAACAAGGGGATCGTTGTGGGACTTTTTGGCTTCACTGCAATGTCCTGCAGCAACAGAATGCTTCTGCTGGACACAGAGCTCTGCGACAATGGAGTCTCATATTTCTGCTGCAAGCAGCTCCCCAGCATTTGCTCTTGGTACCTCCTAATGTACCACAGCCCCTTAAAGAATGCAAGAGGGCCCTCACCCGCTGAGAAACGTATGAGAACTAAAGCAATTAAGTATTGAAAGGGAGCTTATAAATGAGATGGAGACCATCTTTTTACACAGGCAGATAGTGATAGGACAAGGGGAAATGGTCTTACACTAAAAGAGGGAAGATTTAGGTTAGACATGAGAGCTGTGTGTCCCATTCTTGGAGGTGCCCATGGTCACGGATGGGGCTCTGGGCAGCCTGAGCTGGTGGGGTCATTGCTACCCCGAGCAGGGGTAGAACTGGATGGGCTTTAAGGTCCCTTCCAACCCAGTCATTTTGTGATGCTATGAAAAACCTCACTGCCTGAACTTCAGCCAAAAAAACAAATGCAGAAACAGCAATTTGATAAGTAATGCAACCCGTCCCTGCCGGATTTCTCTTCTACAGCTACCCCACCCAAAACAATACCTGCAAACTTGTCCATGTCCCGGAGTGGCAACGTGTAGACGAGCTGCTGGGTGTTCTCCTGAATCAGGCTGGCTGTGGGGATGTGCTGCCTGATCAGTGAGGTTGTGGCTTCTGTGTTGCAGTAGGCATCAATATGCATGCTACAGAAATGCACAAGAAACTGGCTTTTAAAAGCTAGCTTTCCTCCTGATGCCTGCATCAGGAATAGCAGCCTGAGGAACACCGAGCATTCAGAATGAAGATGATAAAAGGCTGTTTTTTGGGGTGGGGTTCTCTCTTACTGATAGGTGGTACCATGCAGCAGATAAAACACAGAAGAAGTACCTCAAGCGGTAGCCAATTCCCCATTTGCTTTTCAGAAAGAGAGAGGATCCAAGGCATTTCAGCATCCCTTGAGAAATCACAGCTTTACGATCTAGGAATCGATAAATAAGAATGATAATAATAATCACAGAATCATTAAGGTTCAAAAAGACCACTAAGATCACCAGGTCCAATCCAAATATATCCCCACCATGCCCCCTAATCATGCCCTTCAATGCCTCTTTTTCTTGAAAACCTCCAGAGATGGTGATTCCACCACTTCCCTGAGCAAATTATCAACAATAATAATAAATGAAGAAGAATGAAGAAGGCCCTTTGAACCAGAAGACAGCCAAGTGGCCCCAAAACCCAACTAACCAGCAAGGATGTCTGCCTCGTCCATGAAGTGAGTGCTGAAGACTGTCACACAATTCGCCTTTCTGTTCTTCAGGAGGTTCCAGACAATGTGCCGTGAGCACGGATCCATGCCTGCTGTCGGCTCATCCAGCAGCAAAACCTTTGTGCAAAAGGAGAAGTGTTTGCAAAGCCACGAGCGCGTGCAAGGTGCTGGGCTCAGAAAGTCCTGCCTCAGCAATAGATATGAGCTCTCTGGTCTGCAGATGCTAGCTGGCTGCCTAAAGCACACGGGAAATATCGCAGCACTTCCCAGCTCTGTATGTCATAAAGACACCAAATGCACAGCTTCTGCCCCCACCAAATGGTTTGACATCCTCATGCACGAAGGCTGAACCACTGGAACCTCTCACCTTTGGGTTCCCAAGAACAGCAATGCCAACCGACAGCCGCCGCTTCTGTCCCCCGCTGAGTTTCTTGGCTTGGTTATCTCGGATGGGCTGCATATCCAAATCCAGCAACACCTTCTGCACCTACACACACAGGAAACAGATTTATTGGTTAAAAAACAAGAAAAAGGCTTTTCAGAACTAGTTCACAATGTTTAGCACTCAAATTGATGCTAGGATTTAAATGTTTTATGCGTGCTCTAGGTTGCTAGGAAAAATGGGTCAACATTGGACTAGATGGTACCAAGCACTCCCTTCCAACCTCAAGATTCTGCAGTTCTGTGATATAACATAATACTGGGGTACAAGCGACCTACCTCCTGTATCAAGTCATTCTGAGGTATTCCTTTAATGGCAGCGAAGAGGGAGAGATTCTCCTCCACGGTCAGTATATCAAAGTGGATGTCAGACTGTGGGCACACGCCTGCGATGCGTCGCACTTCGAGCATCTCGTCGATTTCAGAGACTCTGTGCCCATACACAGAGACAAACCCTACAAAAAGCCCACAGCAGTCCATGGTAAGATTTTTTTTTTTTTTTTACAGCCAGCCAGAAAATAGGCATGGGAAATCCAATAGGGGCAAGGAGAGGACTTAGACGTTATTCACAGAAATAATTGGAGGTGAATGGTTTTAGAAGCAAAACCTCCTGGCTCACCGTCCGTCGGAGGACACAGCCCACAGAGGATGTTCATCAGTGTCGTCTTCCCAGTGCCGCTGTGCCCCAGCAGAGCTGTGATCTGCCCCTCGTAGATGTCGAAGGACAGGTCTGGCCAGGAGGAGGACATGGAGAGCAGAGGTTGGTGATGCGCCCACGGCACCTGGAGCCAGGTGAATTCAAATACTGCCATATGAGGTATGCATTTATGCTCTGCTGGGTGGAACCTCCCGGCTTCGTGCCACAGGGAAACAAGGTGAAAGGATGGGGAGATGGGGCAGGGGTGGCTGTAACCCTAACAAGGGCAGAGGGGTCACCACGTTGGCCTTGGTGAGCCATGTTAACAACCAAGCAGTGAGAAGGGACACGTACAGCACATCCGGCAATCATGCTCCAAGTCCCACCCCACTGAAAGAAACCAAAAAGCCCAAACTGAAAGACAAAAAGAGCACTCAGCAACGCAGCTATTGCTCTTCTGCACCTGGTAAGCAGCTTAACAGCTAAAGGGTTCTTACTTCTGAGAGCCTCCACAGTTTCCCCTTTTTTCCTGAATGTTTTCTGAACACAGCTGATTCTGAAAGAAGACACGGCATTGTATAAGCTGGTTTAAGATCTTTGCACGTCACTGTGAATGATCAACACTGCATAACAGCCATGCTGAAGTGGCACAAAACAGGCCTAAGAGCCACAGAGGCAAGGCAAGGGATGGGACATCTTGTCCCAGAACTTCTCCACCCTGCCATCAGAAAGCTTTTCTTGTCACCTTACGCATTTCCTATGAAGGAAGATCAAATTATTTCCATCTGTGTCTCTTTCATATGGCAGAACAAGGCACCAGAGGCCAGAGAAGGGCACTGTACAGCAACTTCACAAACTGACAGCAGGTTCAACAGACACTTGTGGAAAAGAAGTATTTCTACAACAGGCTCCAAAGACATGATTTCTGATGGCTCTCCAACAAAATGAGCCAAAAAGAAGCATTTTTCTTGCCAAGAAAAGTGAAAATATTCTTTCCAGCCCCACTGCTTTTCAAACAGAGAAAAAATACAACAAAACACCAACCCCTCAGTTTACCTGAAAGCAAGATGTGAGAAATGGACACCTAGACAAAGAGGCTGGGGAGGAAATAACAGACATATAGAATGAGGTGAGAAACGTTGTGAAAGACAACACAGTGCAAAGATGACAAGGCAATGGGAAAATGAGAGCTGGCAATGGGACATAATGGAAAGAGTCCAGCAAGGATGAGAAAGGCAAAAAATGACCTTTGGGAATGTTTTGATTAGAAGTGGATCCCTCCACCTTATGGCAGGCACCCAAAGAGATGTGAACAGCACAGACAGCGCTCAATTTGAGACAGCACAGTCAGCCAAGGGGAGCAAAGAGAGACCTCAGCTCACGTGGGGCCATGTGGATGAACAATGCTGAAAACAATGGCTAGGGGAAAGATTCTGCAGATGCTATTAAAATCACACGACATCCATGTGTGAGACAGCAGGCAATGGCGAAACAGAACGAACGATGAGAGCACACACCTCTGTTTTCCAGTTTTGTTTCACCCCCTGCATAGGACAGCTGGGTAACACAACCACAAAACTCCCCTCTGACCTGCAAAGAGCACTTGCACAAACCTAGAGCTCAGCTCAAGTGTTACCAGAAAACAACCCCTCCCAGCAGAGAGGGCATTTCAGCATCTGCAATGCTCTTGTGGGACAAAAAACCAGCTGGGTTGGGAGCTGAAGGAGCTCAGCGCGCTAACAAACCCTCTCTTTAAGCCCAGTGATTTGCCCTCGGACAGCTTCCATCTAGCTGACGGTGGGGCTTCACTGAGCACAGAAAGTCGCTGCAATGCATACCATATGCCATTTGAATCAGTGGATTAGAGAAATGGGAAGAACTGTCATGTTTTACATTACATGTTGAGGGCTCAGGTGATCCAGGCAGGCACTGTACCTGATGGCTTCCTTCCCCTGGAACTCGGATGGCACAGGCTCGACCATCTCGCTGCAGCTGAGGTTGCCATTGATGCTGCTCTCATACAACTCCTCGTAATTTTTCCTGCGCTTTGACCAAAATGAGGGCTTCATAAAGAAAAATGACGAGCGGCGCAGTCCAAACTCCCCTGGGTAATAAAGGGAAAAAGAAAACTTAACAGTAATATCAAATACACCTCAGCTATTGTGGCTATAAAAGCTAAGAGATGCCCTGCCAAAAGTCTGGGAGCCAGCCCATGTCCTGATTGAGGAGGGATTCTGCAGGCCATGCACACACAATCCACGTTTAAGTCATCGTTTCCATCACCAAAAGACGCCAAATTCCCCCAGATTCAAGAGAGCATCATCTGGTTCTATCAGCCTTCAGCTGGGCACGGGGCTGCAGCAATTCACACCCTTAGCACAGCCCAGCTTCCCTCATGCACGTACCTGGAATAACCTGATCGAGGTAGACAGCTGCCAGCAGGTAAAATATGCTGTCCAGCACCAGTAGAATTAAGGAGATAAAAAGTGGGTAAGGACCATGATTTAGATTTGAAAACGTTGCTCCGTCTTCATAATCTTCTAAATGCATCACCTGCCAACAAACACAGACAGGTGCTGCACACCTGCATTGTACCAGCACGGCAAGGCATGCAGCAGAACAAAATTAAAAGAGCGACCAACACAGCAACAAACACAAGGGGTAAAGCTGCACGGTGCTGCACTGCGTTTCACTTTTACCACGCTTTTTATTTTGACATTATTTTTTATTTTGGTATTAAAAGCACCACGGGGAGTTATGAAGATAGGTACTTTTCCCCACCAATAGTTTAATTAAAAAATAAAATAATTAAGTGATTTAAAATGATCTCTATGGTTCCCGGCAGGAGGATCCCTACCTGCGCGATGCCGATCAGGAAGCTGCATTGGCACAAAGGGCTGAAGAGCCACACAAAGGATTTGGGGAAGTCTTCCAGCAGGACGATGTTCAGCCCCACGAACCCAAAAGCCAGCGTGGCCAGGAACTCAACGATACCCACGTGTTTTGACTTCTTAAAGAGAGGCGTCAGCATCAGGGCAAAGAATACCTAAGGATGGATAATAAATAAAAACAAATAGAGAGATAAACAAAGAAATAGCAGGTACAGAAAAATCTAAATTGGAAAGACGCTGCTCTGTCCTAAGGAAGTGTAATTTAGCAGAGGGAATGGGATGAGGTGGGAAGGAACACACCTGCAAGTGGGACTGCCAAACTCAGCAGCACCCAGACTACTTACGGAGGAGATGCCATACAGGAAGAAAAGGAGGAATATCACGAAGGCACTGCTCTGGGGAAAGAGCGAGGAGGCCGTGGCGATCACAGCCATCAGGATGGACATGACGAAGATCAGGCTGGTGTACAGCAGCACCCAGGAAAGCCTACGGGCAAAAAGGGGAGAAAAGCTGAAAGACTGAATGAACCCCCAGCCCAAAACATGCAGAAAGAGCCAAACCTATATTCCTTCACGTGCCAGGCTGCTGCACCACAGAGAGGCTTGTGGCAAAAGAAGAGCCCTTGTGAGCATCCCTGGAGCTGCTCTGAGCATTGCAGCAAACCCACTGCGTCCCAAAGATGGACAGCTGGGTGATTCATGATCTTTGTCTTTATTTTTGAACTTGCATAATTAATTTCCTCGTTTAACCAGCAGAGGGAAACTGAGCAGTAGGTTTTAATAATTAAAGAAATTCTATTTAAAATTTAACACGCTGGTCATTCCAGTAGCCGGGTGGGTAATGAAACCCTTTCCTTCACAAAAGCAGCTCTGACCTCAGCTGTGGTTTGTGCACCGGTGGTAAAGAATACTTCTCTGAGGTCTCCCAGTGGTTTTTCAGACACTACATTAATGGACCATCCCCACTGCATCCCACAATTTCCCAAAGCAGAAACGTAATGCACATTGCTGGAGACCTGCAATGGGCACCATAGCCATGAAGGATCCAACTCGTCAGGAATGAGGTTTGTGACCAAAGATGCACCACAAACAGAGGGGACTGATGTCAGAGAGTGGTCTGGGGCAGAAACACAGCAAAAACCAGCAGGAAAAACAAAGAAGCTGCAGGCAAAGCTCAGCTCTTTCTATTGCTGCAATTATCGATGTGTTTGAATTAGCACATCCTCTGATTTGGGGAAAAAAAACCCACCAAAACCAACTGCCTTACACTACATGGGACAACTTCCAATCCAGTAAGAAAGCACATTAAAATCTCGTTTGAGCTGCTCCCTGCGTCACATGAAAATTATGGAGTTAGATTGGTTTAATCACACGTCAGGGCCGTAGCAAATACGTACCAAAAGGCAGTATCATGAAGTCCCAATATCTTTAAGAATTCCTTCAGCTTCCTCTCCTTTTCTGCCACAATATGAATGGCCAAATAATACCCAAAGGGCGAGAAAGCAATGACGAGGTAAATCAAAATGATGGCACGAGGAAAATTGTCAATCTCCATCACGGCTGCCTCTGCCATCGCCGTGGCTCTCGTCAGCTCGAGCTGCTCCCACACAGACTGGTTGGTCTTCAGCTGCCAGGGAAGGAAGAGCAGGGCTCACACCGTGCCTCACGTCCCAGCCCTGCTCCAAGGACAAGGCAGCTCTGTTTAATGCTGGTGTGCACTGGGCTCGTTTGGATGCAAGGGGGAATTGTCTGCATTATTCAGCTGGACAAGAATGTTTCTGCATCAGATGTGGCAAACAAACTAAGCAGTGTGGCAGCTCATTGGAGTCAAGCTAGTTTTTGGTGTGGCATTGTACAGGTTAGAAGACAACAATGCAGAAACTCTCAGGAGCTCATGGATCTGCATGGGCAGATAGGATGATGGGGAATGGTGTAAGACTAAGAGAGGAGAGATTTAGGAAGTTCTGTACTCAGAGGGTGGTGAGGCCCTGGGACTGCTGCTCAGAGCTGTGGGTGCCCCATCCCTAGAGGTGCCCATGGCCATGGATGGGGCCCAGGGCAACTTTGATAGCATGAGGGGTAATGGCCTTAAGCTGAGGCAGGGGAGGTTCAGGTTGGATATCAGGAACAATTTCTTCTCCAAAAGTGATGTACTGGGACAGCTGCCCAGGGAATGGGGGGGGTCACCATCCCTGGAGATGCTCTAGAACCACGGGGATGTGGCACTGAGGGACATGGTTATGGGCACGGTGGGGGTGGGTTGGAGTTGGGGATCTTGGAGGTCTTTTCCAACCTTAATGAGTTTATGATGTAGGGATGGTAACCAGCTCCTGGCAGACATCAGAACTGGCTGGGCTTTAAGGACCTCTCCAACCCCAAACATTCTATGGTTCAATGGCCTGAATCCCAGTGGTGATATTGTGTTATTTCTTTGGACTGACCTGTATAATGGCTGCATCGATGCATGCTTGCAGAGCTGCAAATCCTGAGGTCCAGTATGTGATGGACTCACAACTCATCCGCAAGCTGGAGCAGCTGGCTGCAGAACAGCAAAGCAGTGTGAAAAGCAAGAAGGTGGGCATAGAGCAGCCACAGCACCAACATACAGATGAGGCCATGCCTCGTAAAAGGTGAAAACAACTTCCAAAAATAAATAAACATACACACATTTATACACATACACACACAATATCAGCCCAAAAGAAGAGGAAAGGTCTCATTCTCCAGTTTATCCCCCACATAAGGGCACGTAACATTTACCTCTTGACTCTGTATAAACAGAAGCCATAGCCACCATGTCAGGAAACCTCAGCTGGTAGGACATAGCATCCTTGAACACAACGCCCACGAAGTTGGAGGATTTGGAAGCACTGGCCTTTTCCAGATCCTCTTCACTTAAATACTCCTCTGTGATGAGGCCTGCTGGATGGAGGAAATTATTGTGTTGATTTACGTGCTGGGGTTGCAGGAAGGGAAAGGGTGCGATGCTGCTTATTTTAAAGAAAAGCCATGCTAATCATTAATGACTTATTTGCTTTGGGATATATATATCGAGCTATATTTTTGTCCTAGTAAAGGAAGCATTTTCCTGAAGCTGCAGAACTGTCGCTTGGTACTGAGGTGAGTAAATCAAAGGGAAACATAAAGGCAGAAAGCAGATGAGGATACCCGTAATGAAAACACAGGCATGGGGCTGTGCTGCTCTCAGTGGTGCATTTGAAGTACGAACACCACCGGGAAGACAATCAAGGGTACCAAACCAAAAATACATTAGAATGGTTTGGGATATATTGGTTTCTGCTTAGATGTGCCCGCTGGGCAAAGCACTTAAAAATATTTCTGTATGCTTGTCAAAAGAAAAGGTGAGAGTGTTAATTGGAATCGTCACTAAAAAAGAAATGCTGTTTGGATAGAAGCCCTGGGATAGAAAACTCAATGTGAACAGCCTGCAGGGCAGCAGCACCTTCTGAACATGCACAGGGATGCCATGGGCAGCTGCAGTTTGCCCTGCAGTGGTTCAGGGGCTCTATGGGCCCTCTGAGAACCTTTTCTGTAGCTATGAACCACTCGCTGCTGCCACAGCAGCACGGGAAGCACATGCAGGCAGCAGTGCCAGAACACGTTCTAATCAAGCAAAAACCACCCTCGCATTCTGTTCTTTATCTGAGATGGATTTTTTTTTTTTTTCCTTATCATTAGCAATAAGAGCGAGCTGCCTCACTAAACAGAAGCCACAGCAGGAAATAAGCTCAGAAAAGCCAACTGCTCAGCTCAGAGTACCGTCTTCGAAGTTATCGTAAGCCACCTTCCTCATGATCTCCCTGGCCATCCTGGTGGGTGGTGTGTACCCCACCACCAAGTTCACCAGCACTGAGGGATCCAGCACGTCCAGGTTGGAGTTGGGGACCTCGTCGTACCACCGATGTGGGTGCATCATGCTCATCAGGATCAGCCAGAACAAGAAGAAGAGAGGGAAAAGAACCTCCTGTGGGATGAAACAAAGGAAAAATGAAAACTTCAAAGAGCAGTTGTAGACACAAGAGTTTACAATGGGTTCATAGAATCGCTGAGGTTGGAAAAGATCTCTAAGATGTCCAAGTCCAACCATCAACTCATCCACCCCATGCTCACATATAGAATCATTAAGGCTGGAAAACACCTCTAGGATGACCAAGTCCAACCATCAACCCATCCCCCCTCACTCCCAGAGCTCAGACAATGGACTGTGAATGTAACTACTTTACAGTAAAGTTCCCAGAATGTTCTTGATACAACAATCTCAATGCCAAATCCTTCCCTGGCACAGAAGCAGGATTTTAATGGCATGCATTGGTAACTTGAGGAGCCAATTTAAGGTACAAAGGAGTAATTATGCATGCTTCAAATATCTGCAAGCTTATGCTAGCTGGAAAGAAACAAAACAAACCATGAACCACTAAACAATTAGCCAAGCATTGCACTGATCTTGTTCACCTCAAAACTCATTGTACACATCACCTACGCATTGAGCTGAACATTTACAACAGAAAAACCTTTTGGAGAGGTGTAGTTCTGCTGTAGTGGCCAGCTGTGATAGCTAGGAAGGGTGCAAACGTTCTGGAAAATGCACTGAGGTTCATTCAAGAACATTTCCTGGATAATGCCATATGTTCTTAAGATGAATTTCCAGCCTAAGGATTGTGAAACGCCCTCGGAAAAAGCCTTTTTCAAACCAAAACTCAGAGCAGACCCCGAGGCTTCAGAAGTATTGCTGTAAAACGGAGCACTGCTCCCCACACCGATGCCCAGAAGCGCTGCTCTGCTCACCTGGACGCTGCTTTTCTTGGTCCTGCATTTCACAAGGCAGTTCTTGAACAGGAGCGCTTTGGTTTGCCTCCACACTCCCGCTTCTCTTGGAGCATTTGGTGCCATTTTTCAAGCCTTAAGGGGGAAAAAGAAAACAACCCACAAAACTAAACTAAATCAACACAAAATGAGAAAGTAATTTGAAGTGCAAAAGCCAGGCAGCTGCATTGCTTGGTATCTTTAAAAAATGCCTCCAATATGCGTGCTGGGTGCCTGTTGCATCAGGAAATTGCTACTACTTGTTAACAAGGAGAAATCTGGGAAGCAATCCTGCACCCCAGGGTCAGCCCCAGGCACGCTCACAAGGCAAACTGGGCTTACGTTCATCTTATTGCACATCAATTAAAACCAATACCATCTCAGAACACCCATGCGCAGGATGGGAGCTCTGGGCTGGCAGAGGCACCTGGGCTGAGCACTGCATCACCCATAAGCAACACCAGCACAACTCATTCTCCCAACTCACCTATCCATCAGGAAAGGCCTTAAGAATGTATCCATACCCCAATGCAAGCAGCCCTGGGCCTCTGGTGCCTGCAGCCTGGGAGCAGCTCTGCAGCAGGCCCCGCTTTCTCCGTTATCTCTCAGACAACACACGCTTTCAGCTTCCCCCCTCCGCCGTATTTTAATATGGCAACCTATTTTTGGAGCATTGACCTCATCTAACTGAAGAAACACACGAGGTTGCTCGGATGTCAGTGCTGTTGCTATCAGCTCTGCTTGAAGCACTCCAAAGGAGCACCAGCGCTCGTGCACGGCTCTATTGGAGCATGCGGTGCTGTGAGTGCATTGCACAGCCCTGGCTGCTGCGTGTTTGCAGAAGCTTTGCTGAGGTCCCCACTGACAACCACTGCATCAAAGCAGCAAACCCAGCCCTCGCTCTCGCTCTTATTTTAATGGCAAGCTGATTTGATCAGAACCAATTGCTAAGGCCATTTACTGCTCCTTTAATTACATTTTATCCACTAACAAAAGAAAAAGAAAAAAAAACAATAACTCCACATCTTCGCTGGAATTCTTCCATACTTCCATTCACACCGTTTGGGCTGGAGGGAGAAAACGCTCATTTATTTCTTGGCATTGCAATCTGCCATCCCCAGATGAGACGGCGTTGCTGCACAGCGCTACGGAGCGGGAGAGGAGAACCGGGGGGAGGAACAGCCCCCAGGGCAGGGAGAAGCACGGGCATCTCTGTTGGAGCACAGCACCGCACAGAAGGAAAAGGCTCAGCCCGCAAACATCCCCAGGCGCTGCATTGACACAAGCGGTTGGAACACGGCTCCTTGCGGGCACCTCAGCCAAAACAATCCCAGGGTCATCACTGCTTTTCTAATTAATCGCACGTAGGAAGAGCAAGCGCTCCTTAGAGGGAGAAAATAACCAGCAGTGCAGCTCAGGAAGGGTCCCCGCAGCCCAAACACCGGCCTGGCAGTGCTCTGATGTTCACGCACACGGCTCAGCCCCGCACCGCAGATCGCGCCCAGGAGCGGCCCCGCATCCCCCCAACACCGACCGCACCACAATGCACAAACACCATTTGCTACACAGTGGCGACAGACACAGGTGCAAGAAAACTCCTCCTCTTCCTTCCTTTTTTTTTTTTTTTTCCCCCCTTCCTTTTTTCTTTTTTTCTTTTTTATTTTTTTTCCCTTTTTTCCCTCCATCCCCCTCCTCCCCATCCCGCTTTACCTTCCCCTCCGCACGTCGAGGCCGCTCCCCCGGTGCTATCACAACCGCTCCCCCACCTGCGGTACTCAGCGGCCCGGTTCGGTCCGACCCGGCCCGGGGACGCGGTGGTGGCGGCGGCGGGGACGCAGAGCGGGGCCGGGCAGCTCGGAACCACCGCCCCGGGGCGGAGCGGGAGGAACGGAGCCGCCCCAAGGGGTTGGGGATGGAGGAGGG
>JAOWBP010050602.1:0-18764 GCA_028571105.1 Tragopan temminckii
GGAGGCATTCAAGGCCAGGCTGGATGTGGCTCTGGGCAGCCTGGTCTGCTGGTTGGCGACCTGCACATAGCAGGGGGATTGGAACTAGAAGAGCATTGTGGTCCTTTTCAACTCAGGCCATTCTGTGATTCTGTGATTCTCAAATTCTGGGACAGTGCTGATCTGTTGAAGAGCCAGTGTTCAGTGTGAGTCAGCAGACATTAGGTGGCTTTTTTGTGCGCTGTTGCAGAAAGCTGTCCTGTAATAGCTGGGAGCTGATTTAGGACACCTGGCCCTTGGGATTGTTCAGCAAGTGATAGGCCAACCACTGAACAAGGTGGGAATGACCAAAGAAAGAACAAGGATTTAATCTGCATAGCTATGTGAATGTGAAATACTAAGGATTAAAGAGGCTGCATTCCTTGTAACCTGTCCCCTGTGATGGATAGAGAAGTGCAGGTGAACCAGTGTGGTGGCCGTGGCATGCCAATAATGTGATAGAGTTGTGGTAAATGCCTGCAGGGTCAGCAAGTGGAGCAGGGGAGTTTTAATTTCATGTAGAACACAGTGTGTTGGAGGGTGGAAGTCTGGGACTGCTCTTGCTCTGGGAAAAGGGCAAGTAAAAAAAACCTCTCTATGGGTGCTCCGAGATAAAAGATGACAGTATTTATATTGATATATGAAGAACAGTACTGAGGCCATGTGCAGCTACAAGGTAGCCCTGCCATATGAACAAGGGGTCTTCAGTGCAGGATGTGGGCTCCATCTGGCAGGCTCAGAGATATTCATCCACTGGGACCCACTGCAGAGCTCTGCAGCCTGAGTGTACTGTGCTTCTGCCTGGGCAACCTCCTCCCTGCCTCCACTTTGGCAGCTAGACTGAAATGGTGGATGGGAATACTAGGTTGGATCAAACCATTCTATTTTTAACTTTTTGGCTTTTTGGCTTCTTCTCTTTTCAAATGGAATCTTTGAATGCAAAGAGGAAACTGGGGAAGTGAATGTCTGGAAAGAAGCAGGTTCAACATCCTTTTGGAGTCGTATTTGGAAATGCATAGAGAATTTTTTTATGCTATTTTATTCACACTGTATCTTTTCTATTATGGAAGTACTTAAAATGTGATGAAGCAGGAGAGAATGAAAGTGACACCCTGGCATGATCAGAATTATCTAGGCTGTAAAAGACCTACAAGACCACCAAGTCCAACCATCCTCCTTAGTCCATCACTAAACCATGCCCCTTGTGCCATGTCCACAAGGCTTTGCAACACCTCCAGGGCTGGGGAGTCCACCACCACCACCCCGGGCAGCCCATCCTAATGCCTAACCACTCTCTCCATGAAGAAATTCCTCCTGATAGCCAATCTAAACCTTCTGTGGTACAACTTGAGGCTATTTGCTTGTGACCTGTCACTTATCACCTGAAATAGCAACTCCAGCCAAAAAGTATTTTCTGTTCTTTGCATTGGAATGGCTTATTTTCGTATACCAGACAAGGCACTTCCCAGAAGATGGTGCTGGGAAATACAATCCTTTGGAGACAAGTGAAAAACATTCTCTTGCCTTTGGCTTCCCTGGCCACGTTGAAGGTAATAAACTGGAGCAGCCTCCTAAGGGAAGAGAGGGAAGCCTTGCTGACAGCAAGCCACTTAGCATTAGGCTGGACAAAGCTGTATGAGATATCCTTCAGGGAGCTTGTTTTCAGTAATACTTTCTTTTCCTTGGTGTAATTCTGTTTGTGTTGTAACTTTCTGCATGTATAAAAGGCCTCATTTCTAATGGATAGGGAAAATAATATACTGATGGTGTAGGCAAACACATTTATTACTTAGCACCTCAAAAGGCAGGGAATTTGAGCACTGGGGATCTCCAAGTACTGAGCACTCTGTTTTCCCTCTTAGGGTCAATTTTAACATCAGCACAGTGGTGAGTCCTTTCTTCCTGATATCCCTTGCACACAAATCCTTTGCAATTGGATCTTTTATGGGGAAGAAGGTGCTTGTGGTGACATCCAGATCCCCACGCTGCGTTCTCATGGGTCTCTCAGCTTGCTCGAACAGCCCTTGCATCCCAAGCACAGAAGAGAAGGAGTTTGTGTCTGATTTGTCACCGTGCTTCTCTCTGAAAGGCCATTGCTAGTATCTTTGTAAGTTTCTTTTCAAAGTTATCGTGGGGAGAAAAAAGAGAGCTATAGCACTAATTACTTGACGTGCTCAGAAGAACAGCGGCAGAAAAACAAAGAAACTTAATCTGGGATACACAAAGAAGAAGTGCTGGGGGAGGTATGGTGTAGCCATAATGAGAAACTGCAAGATTGACGGGAAAAAGATGGGACAGGCAGCAGAGTATAAATAGTAGCTGCAGTTTATTTGTAACTTTCATTTTTAGGTGGGGATGATTGACACATGGATGGGCTGGATGAAGGTAACCTCCCTGATCTTTAACTTGCAGGTCACATGGAGAAAACTTTGAGAAAATACTCCAACATGTAGATGTCAAATTGAGTGACAGCCGCGTGTGAGGTGAATTGCATTTACTGGCTTTTTTACATGCATCACTTCACAGAAATGATGGCTGCCATTTGAACAAAAAGACATCCTTCCCAACCGGGGTCAACAAACTGACAGTGCCCACCCATTAATAGAAAACACTGTCATTTAAAATAAAATGCTACGGAGAAAACTTCAAAAATCTATTAGCCAACACAGCGAATAGTATCGGTTTATGCCCATGAATTACTGTATACTGTTCCAGTGTTAATGTACAGCACAGTGTGTGGTACAATTTTCATCTGTAACAATATATATAGAATGCCATATGGCTGACAGCATGTACTACACATGTCAGCCTCTTCTGTTTTCTAGCTCTGTACTTCTTACTTGCTTCTGTCTAATTATCTTGTTCTGTTGAGGGAAGGGAGAGGAAATAATAGAAGTCAATGAGGATTGAAAAACCAAGGGCAACAAATAGTGCCAGTTACTTAATTCCAGTGTTAATGTGTTCCTGCAATATTTCCTAAAAGATGCAAATGGACAGCGGTTGTGTGAGGGGAATGTGGTGCTGGCATAAAGGCTCTATCTGTGGCACTTCGAAGGAGGGAAAAAAAAGAAGGAGGAGAAAAGAACCCAAATGAGAAAGAACAGCCCGTGCTTTACATTGTCCACTTAGGTTGTTTAATTATAAGCATCATTTTTTCCAGCTGCTAGAATGTGCCCGCACCGCTGCCTATTCGGATCTCTCTCCCTACGAGTACTACCTGGATTTTTATTTTTCAGAAGCAAAACAGCGCTGAAAAGGCACACTGTAAAATTTAACCCCAAGATCAGAAATGGTCTGAGGAGCTCCTCAGAAGTTAAATCCCGAATTAAACCTTATTGGAGGCTTTTCGTATTGTTTAAAGGTCAAAGCACCAAGATCTGAGATTTGTCTTCAGGGATTTACTCTTGCCCCGTCTGTCAGTCATCCTCCCTCCCTTAAAGGCCAGAGCCAATTGCCAGAGCCCTCTCCTCACCATGCTTGCTTTTTATTGAGTAGTTCTGTCCAGAGAAAGATGTCCAAGGGTGGAAGCTCCCACCTGTCTGGGGTGGGCACGGGCACAGAGGAAGAAAGGGGGAATGGCATCTGCTTGCACATGCCCTGAGTGGGGCAGCAGTGCTATCCCTGCTCTGCTCCTGAGGCAGTGACAGAGCTCAGGTTTACTGAGGACATCACAGGGTGCCTGGGGTCTTGTTGAGTTTTCACCCAATTACAGCACGCAGGAGTGTATTTGCCTTCAAATCTCAGGCTGCAAAAAGCTGTGGGGTTTTTAAACAGATGCTAAGGAAATCCCTTGCAGTAGCCTTTGAAGAAAGGCAGATTCTACTTAGGCGGTGAGATAAGCTTATGTTTCACGTTTAAGGGTGACTCATCAAGGTCACCTCTTGTGCTGCCCAGAGATGACAGGGATGGGGCAGCTGGGACACGGGGCTGCTGCAGCCCAGGCATAGCATTTCTTAGAGGGCTGTAAAGCAAACCCAGTTCCTCCCTGGTTAGAAATGATTGGTTGGTCCAACGCAGGCTTAAAATAGTAACATTTTTGGATCATTAACTTTTAGTAGCTGCTGCTTTTGAAATGAAGCTCAGTGCCATGCTGAAAAGTCAATATAGTTAGAAATGAATTATAAATTTGGTTGGAAAAAGCAAATGGCAGAAACAACTGGCTTGGTGCACTGATTTTAGGGTGGCAGATGCTAAATTGTACTAGTTAACATTGGTCTGTGCATATAATACCTTCCTGAGTTACAGACATAAAGTGAGCTCAGTTTTTAACACACGTGGCACGGGCTTCCAAGCGGGTGTAAAATGCTCTGCCCATGGACGGGGTGCCCAGAGCTGCCCTGAGGAGGTACCTGCAGTCTGAACACTTGGGATGTTCCAAAAGGGGGCATTCTTTGACCAGGAAGGCAATTTTTTCTTAATGTTTTTAACAGCGAAATGGTTTTTATTGTACAGATCTCATTGAAAATTCAGGAAGCAGCCAAAGTTAACAGCACTCTACTCTGTTGTGTGAGGATCCCTTGCCATATTTTCTCTTAAACCTAATTAAACTTGACTATCCATTTAGGAATAGAACCCTTAGTATCATTTTCCAAAAGTTTTCTTAATTCAGTATATTATCACTTTATGCTATGACATTTTTTCTCAGTGCCAGTGTCATTTCTGCTAAGCTTACAGCACAACTGCAGCTGGGATTTCCTCCTCCCAGTGGTGTTGGTGCCTCCTTTGAGTTGTCTTGGAATTTGTATCACTTCCAAGTACATGATATTTCATTAGCACACATTTCTTCTCGTTCGTAATTTTGTTGATTGTGTCAGATTCCTTCTGTACAAATTCCGTGGTAATTATGAGGAAGAAGCATGTTCCACGCTCCCATTTTGGTCTGAAACCTGTTTCAGCAAATGGCATGCAATTCCTCTATCCCAGCTTTAAAGCGGAGATTTAATTTTCACACCAGAGGTGTCTGAAATTCCAAAATAGGGGTGTAGTGAATTGAGGCAGAAATAGAAAACTTTTTGCATAGAAAATATGAATATTTAATACAGTTGAAAGCAGAAGTTGAAACTCTTTAGCAAGCACCCCAGATTGGTTTTCCCATTGAACATGACTTTGGTGGGATTGGAGGTTGTTCTCAAGCACCACAGAGGCTGCAGCCCCTGTCTCAGTCCCTGCTCAGCAGGGTTCTCCTGCATCCTGCTAACTGCAAATACTCAGAAATCTTGAAGGGGCAAGGCACAGAGAGAAAGGTTTCTTAGGGATGGAAAGAGCTGTAGTTCCAGGTTTGTTTTTTTCCAATTAAAAATTATGGTGTTGCAAAGTTGAAGTCGTGACAGCGTTGAAATGTTGGACTGGGGGCAGAAAAATGGGATCAGAGTGGCCCAGGGGCTCTGGGAAAAAGTCTCCTGTGTGTGCTCCCTTGAGGACACAATACATCAACCTTGGCTCTATTTTCCTTTTTTCACCCCTAAAACACTGACAACTTCGAAGAGTCAAAGCATCAACACATTTGAGTCTGAGCATTTTATTAAATAGCCACACTGTTACATATGTGTTTTTAAAAATGCTTGCAATGAGTTAAATTCATCTCTTTCACCACAGCCATGGAGATTCAGCCCTCCCAGAGTGGACAATTGACAAAGATGAAGTATGAATGGAAAAAATAGTTAACTTGTCCATGACAAATTACAGGATCAAGTTCTACTGTGTTTCATTAGTACAATCCAGAGTGCTTCAGTTATTTGATCATCATTTCTCTGGCTTCCTACCAGGGCAACGTACGCAGCAGAGTACACCATGCTCTAATGTCTGTCAGACTGATCAAACCGAGTATTCCCGTGGTATTGAATCAATTATTTTTATGACATCTTGAAAGTACTTCCGAGCCAGGCTCCCCGCGAGGCAGGAGGACGAGGCAGCTGTCTAGAGCAGAGATGGGCAAGCACAGCCCCTACGCCTCCCTGTGCAACATCCAGTGGGGAGACCAAGGAAGGAGGAGCAGGGTGAGGGGATTTACAACAGGCTCTGCAGGACTCCTGCTTCCTGTTCTTCTGGTCCAGATGCTTGTTGCCTATTTTTCTTTCTGCTCCTTATTGAGTTGTCCCAGACGGAACTCTGGCCACAGGCATTGCTCCAATTTCCAGGACATCCACATTCAGTGCTTTCTGTACTGCTGGGCAACCTGTGGTGGTTAGGATGACATCTGTCATTGCATTGGCATTTTGTGGCCATAATATCGCGATAAACGGAGCTGACAAAACAAGTACCTCCAGCACCTCTCCTGAAGCTCACACGCACACCTCTTGTAGCTAGAGCTAAGTGTTATCTACTTAAGCACTCCCTCCTTGTTGGTTGATCTCCCAGCTTTCTCCTTCCCTCTACTCTTTGCTGTAGGCAGGCATTGCAGAATATCTCTCTGTATGATGAAATGACCGTATGCATTGGAGCTTGGTCTAGGGCTTTCTTCTGAGTAAAAGTAATCATTAATTCTAATGATGTTAGTGGTTTGGGTCCCATTTCTGAGTCGTAGTTTTGCAAACACTTATATTCTTAGCATGAAAGGCTCAGAATAAATGTGAGGCATCATCTATAATGGGTATGAATGGCTCACTTATTGAAAATGGTGTGAGTGATTAGCTTTGGCTGTCTGGTCATTAATTTTGGTCACAGACACTTAGAAGAAAGCAAAAAGCCTGCAGGGAAATCACAGCAATGCTCCGCCAGTAAAGACATTCCTGCTTCCTCTGCTCTGCTCTCTGATAGCTGTGGTTTTTCTCACTCCCTCTACTTGCAGTGAGCTTCCATAAGGACAGATTCTAGTGAAGTGGCCTTTATGCACTTGTTATTTGTATATATATATAGATGTCTAGAGCGTGTATAGATCTCAGTGGCCTCCTCTGCTATTGCCAAGACACTTTCCTAGGGTCTGTATTTCTATTTCACCCCTTGAAAGACACATGCCTCTTTTGGGGCAGCTGTTGTCTTTGTGCTTCCAGTTCCCTATACCCCAATGCCGCCATATTTCTACCCTTTCCCTTAGCTTTAAATCTGCTATTGCAGTTACCTGTGGTCATATTTCCAGCTTTGTGTATCTGCCCGCACAGTGGGAAAGACAGTTCCCAGAGGAAGTGCTGCATTAAAAGCTTTTTGGCATCCAGATGTGTATTCATTCCTTTTCCATGCCATGCATGCGCTGTCTCACAGCCGTACATCAACAAGTGCGGGCAGGTAGACTGCCATATGGTGATGTTGTTTCATTGCTGGCACTGAAGAGAGGATTTCCAGTGAGAAGGAAGGAACCAACATGGCTACCACATCTGCAGTGTTATAGAGACCTCTGTAAAGCTGTTGGTGGTTCTGTTCTGTGCTTCAGTGCTGACTGCCTTGCAGATGGACAGTTTGCTGTGCATCTCAGCCACAAGCATGGCTGAAAGCATCCTGCTGAGGGAGCATATGTATGCAACGTAGTGTTGATTAAGCACATGGCTCCTGGGCAGGTGTGTTAAGGGAAGAGCTCAGTCTGTAAACCCACGCTTATATAGATGTGCTGTCCTCAGTCCTGTTCTCTGTTGGATTGCTCTTCCAGAATGGCCTTGGGCTGCAGAGAGGGAACGCAGAGATCTCTGCTTCCTGGCCATGCCTTATTCTGCATTCTTAAGACTTCAGAAAACATTTAATCCATTTTGTTCTAGTGAAATGAAATTTAGATACACAATTAAGAAAAATGTCTCCCATGGGGTTTCCTGCAGCCCTGACTTCTTTCCTGCTATTCACTGCCCATGGTATCTTGAAATTTTAGGAAGGTTCAGAAGCCATAATGGGGAACTTCTAGCTCTTTGAATTACTTTATCATCCTTCCTCTATCTGTATCATATGCTAAATAATGCTGTTAAATTTGGCTTTGATTTTTATTGTTTTACAGCTTTGTATCATTTGTAATTTTGGCTAATCCTAGGAGCTTGTTTGAGGATCTTAATCATTGTTTAGGACAAAATATTAAAAAATATCTGGCAGTTCTAGGACCTTTTTGTGAGTTGCACTTGGGTGTTCCAGACTTGTTCTTTGCAGCAGTGCAGAACACCTTACCTCCACTGTAGACTAATAGGACTCATAAAACAAGGCAAGCTGCCCACTGTGTGAAGCAGGCGATGCTTCCTTCCCACCAGGAGCTGCGGGTGCAGCAGTCGTCATGGACCATAAACACAGAGACTCACAACACACCTACCTGCAGAGGAAAGACCTCACCTACAAAACCTGCTGTCCATTGCCAAGACTTCCATGGTCTGAGTATTGCCAAGACTTCCATGGTAATGAGTATTTATCTCATGGATATAGACTGGAGTTGGCATCTGCCTTCACCAACTGGAGGCTAGATGCTTCGACTGTGTTATTTCGACCGCTTTATTGTAAGGTGTGTCAATTTTGACTGCCTGTTGCAAAGCAGATAGATGTAGTAGATCTTCCCAAAGATCAAAGTGTGTCTCTAGGGCAGCCAGTAAATTAGTGGAGATTATAAATGAGGGCACAGTCATTGATGTCTTGAGAGCTCAGCTCAAGAGATCAGAGAGTGTTCTTTCCCCTTTTCTGTTCATCTCTTTCTAGAATAGATTACTTTTTTTACACTTAAAAGCAATATTCATGGACTTCATAAGAGCAAGTATTTCAGTAGGACATGCTCTGATCACATCACTCCCTGTTGTATATGGTCCTATTATGGACTGATGCCTCCCTTTAATACAGAGTCATGGAGACTGATGTCGGTGATGTGTGTTTGGGGAATCGTATCGCTTAACTAATTTCATCATATTTTATAGCAAGTACAGCCTCCGTAGGAACTTTTTTGGTAGAATGGGAGCTCTTTGAAGCTCTTTTATGAGGTGCAATGAGTGTATGATGCAGAATAAAAGCAAATTAGAGAACGCTTTACTATCTTGAAAGAGGAGATTATGGCTATGGTGGGGAAAAGTAAATATAAAACAAATAACCCAATGCCAAAAATTGCAAATAAAAAAACAAGAATAAACATCCATTTCAGGAAGGGATTTGAAGTTAACTTTTAATATCCAAGCTGGGAGATAAATCAGAACTGTGTCTTTGTGCAGCGAATGAAACAGAGCTCTCATTTACTGTAACAAATCTAGTCTGTGTATTGTAAGAACAACCTCAATCTGAAACACTTTAAAACTTGTTTCAAAAGTTTCTTTGTATTCTGTGAAATGAGAAACAAACACAAAAGAAGACAACCAAAGATCACAAAATAAACAAAAAAACCCACCAAGTTTTCTGAACCACTCCACTTGAGAGAAACGCTCGGTATGGAAGTGCAGAAATAACTGATGAGGATTACATTATGAAACACTGAGAGGGCTATCTGGTGTCAGTGGAGAGAGCAGTGTTAGATTTTCAGATGTGACTTCGATGCATTCATCCTGTGTTTTGTTACAGGAAGCTTTTGCTGTCACTCGGGTGGATCTGAGCAATTGAACGCAGGTGGGAGATGACTGGTGGAAGCAGAGGCTCAGGCTGCACTGTGAAATGCCACGAGCAGATCAGCTGGCAGTGCTTTTCCATCTGTCTGTCTGTCTATCCCATCTGTGCTGAGCATCTCTAACAAGATTGCTGTTAGTCATTAGATTGCCCTTGGTCAGCAAAGGTAGTTGCTGGTAGAAATACACCGCCTTTTCCTTCAGGACTGCTCTGTACTGAGTTCCCCTCAGTTCAGTATGACAGACTTCTTTACCTTTTCAAGGGCAGAAAGGGCAGCTCCATTGGTCTTAATTCTCACTTAACTGAGGATTGGCCATCAAGTTAATACTCCACAGGCTGCCAGGTAGAGGAAACGCACTTTTGATCTGCTAGATATCACAGACAGCCCATGGATAAACAGCCTAAGGTGTCACCAGCCCTCAGCTCTGTTTCCACGTGAGTGTGGATTCATTTTTCTTACTTCACCCATGCCACTGACTCAAAGGAAGCCAAAGATGTCACAAAGATGCCATAAGGCCCAATTTGATTGAAAAGTGCTAGCTGAAACACCATGCCAGAAGCAACTCCTTGCCTACAAACAGCTTTGCCAAAATGGGATGCATCACTGTGGTACACTGCTGGAATGCTTCACTCCTCGCGGGAGGGCCTTGCGACGTGCTTTGACTTCTGTCATCTCTTGCTGTGACTGGGAGCACTAAGCACAACTGGAAGTACCAGCAAGGCAGTGGATGTGGTTCTGTAGATCAGCATGTTTTGGGCTGGTTCCAAGTCACAAATGCCTGTAACTGGAACAACACTATAAGTTTTAGGTGTCTGCTGACTATTCTAGCTGACATGGGAAAAATTGATGTGAAAGTTGACAAGGCAACAGTGTGCCATTGAGGACATGAACATTTTAAAAATCCAATCTGTTAGAAATCCCTACTGATAGCCATTGCAGTGGTGAATTGCATGAAGTAAATAGCCAGCCATAAATAAAATGATGTAGGCTTTGTTTGCCATGCACTATCACCCAACTTAGATGAGTGATATATCACAACGTGACACATACCGTGCTGTCCGGAGTGCATCGCTCGTGCAACATTTTCCTAAGGGCTTAGCACTAAGAGCTTCATTTTGGTGAGCATTTGAAGCTGTAACATCTGCCGAGAACTGTAGCAAAAGTGATGTTATTAGTTTGTACAGAAGGAAATTCCTACCATTGGTGTGAATTCCTTTGGAATTTGTTTTCCCTGTCTGGATGCAGAGGATTTAATGAGTGATAAAATACCAAGAGCAGGTCTGATTATTGATGCTTTTTCATGCAGAGAGATAGGGGCTGTTTGCGGATTTTTTCATTTGAAATGTAGGATCTATTTTCAAAGAGGATTCTCAGATTTGTCATTATAGTGTTGTGCTTTCCTACCTATCCTTACAAAATATTTATATTTTTTTCCAATACCTAATGTGATCGTTTTCTTACTGTCAGGTGGTACCAACTTGGACAACATCTGCTGCTGCTTTCTGTGCTGCTTACACACCGAGCACCTTAATTTCCTCTGTCTTTGTTCGGGGGTCTTGATTACCCACTCTGGTAGTTACACAGTGTAACTGTTTGCCTTATTGTTAAGACCCAGCTGAAGACAAGCCAGGGTGAATAGCTGATGCAGTGTAAACACGTGTGACTAATCCGTCTGATATGGTTCTGTTTTGTCTTTAATATTCTGGGCTGAAAGATAATGTCTGAGTGTGCCTGGAAGAAAAAGGGGTGGGGAAGGGGCAGGAAGCAGTTCCCTTTGGGCGTGAAGACTGATCTTAAAAGACTGTCGGGTGATAAGCTGGGGTCTGAGCCACTCCTTAAAATGGGTTCAGCTCTTGGGTTTTGGGGGAGTGACTGTCTCAGTTAACCTTGCAGGTTTGGGTGCTTAAACAGCTAAATGACCCATTTTCTGCTTCTGCACAGGAGAAAGGATACAATTAAACAGTTTAGCTTTCAAAATATGGAAAAAAAAAAAAGAAGAAAAAAAAAAAAAAAGGGTATCAGGCTGCCCAGAGGTGGTGGTTCCCATCCCTGCAGACACCCAAGGTCAGGGGATGGGCTCTGAGCACTGATGGAGCTGTGGTGTCCCTGTGCACTGCAGGGGGTTGGACCAGACGGCCTTCAGAGATCTCTTCCAACTCAAACCATTCTGTGATTCTACGATATCTGTCCCTGTGTGCTGTAGTGTAACTGTGAGTCGATCCTACCTGAGATATGCGCATTGACTTGGTTTCTCTGCCACTGCTTCTCCTGTTCTCAGTGCTTAGTTTGGGCAGGAAGATGTGTGTGTGAAAGGCACGTTGCACATAGTTGTTTGCACTGAGGAAGGGCATCGACTCAGTGACAAAACACTTGGCCTCAGGAATGTAGATGCTAAGCATTACTGCTCCGTTCTAATAACATACTGTGAGAAATGATGAGAATTTAGAGCTGAGTCAAACCTGAAAGAACTGCTTTCTTTTGAAGAATGCCATTTCACATGAGTTTCCCTTGCTACTTGGGGAAGAGATTGAGTTTGAGAGGGAATAAGATCCATGACTACAGACTACTTTGTCTCAGGACGGAGTTGTGCACCCTGAGCTGGTCACAGCTATGGAGCCATGAGGGCGGGCAGAGTGCAGGCAGCCCACCGCCCTGCAGGCCTGTGGCAGCCCTCGGGCCTTGTCCCTCTGTGTTGAAGGCAATCCTGCGATCGCCATGGCAACCAGCAGCCCAGATTTGGGGTCCTCATTACTGGGGCCGGGCCGGCAGCTGGGCCGCCATGCGCTGTGCTGACAGCCAGGCGTGCTTTTACGATGCTCAGGTGATTTTTGGCCCTCTCCAGGCCGAGCTGTGGAAAACGTGGGGGTAGCAGGACAGATGGCAGCATAAATAAATATCGCCAATATGTTTAATGTGCACACGTCTCCTGAAAGGTGCAAACCAACCGCGCTCGGCGTTATCAGCTCTGGTGATTTTAAACAAAGCGTAAATAAAGGATAAAAGAGTACCACTGAGCTGATGAGGGTATTTTAAAAAAAAATATTTAAGTAGCTGATTTTAAGAGCAAATAGAATCATAGAATCGTAGATTGAACTTGAGGCTTATAGCAGACCTCATAAAACGTCGCACAGGTCTAAGTAATTGAAGTTCTCTTATCTTGATAGATAGTCATTAAAATTCAACGAAGCGGGGCCCAGATGGCTCTAACCCCCACATCAGGCTCTGCAGCAGGTAACATCAGCAGCATGATCCCTGCTAATTCTTAGGCAGCAGTGCAGTGCTCCAACCACCATCCAGTTCGGCTCTCAGCACTGTTCCCTGAGCTGGGGTTTTGTTTTATTAGTGTAAATGGAACTCTGTAGAATGAACCTAAACTAAAGTTAAACTTGGCCCCCAAACCACTCTTGAATAACATACAGTATGTATGTTCGATGTGATAATGATTGCAAGTATTTCATGTTCTTCGTAGTTCACCTGTTACGAGTTAGGGTGGAAGAAAGCAGTCAAGTCAGAATGTAATTACATGCTTTTGGTTATATATTTTGCATAATTTTGTGTTGGTTTTGTTTCTTCCATTATTGCCTAGGTAAAGTAGAAAAATGGTGCTGTGTAGTTCTCATTCACCTTTGTAAGATAAACAAAATAGATTGTGCCACTGATTAATGATTGCCCCTATGATGACAGGTGGTTACCTAGGGTATATTCATGCTTCTGATCATTTCAAAAGGACAAAGAGAACAAGGAAAATTCTGAACAGCATAGAGTAAGCATGTTAGAAACCTTGAGAGATCAAAACTGGTGTGTTTCAACAAGAGCTGAAAACAGTGATACTGTCATCCAGGTGCTTTACTCTCACTGTGAAAGGAAATGACAGATGCCTCGGACTCTATATTATAATTTGTAGATACTAAACAAAGAACCTCAATTAACCACTAGTAAAGCAATTATTAATATTGGCCAGAGTCCATTCTGCCCAGGGTCTCAGACAGCAATCCAGTCCAGTTGGCTTCCCAGGGCTCTCTGACCTGCGAGGCATCTAAATTCATTCAGTAATTCCCCACATCATTTGAAATCGCTCTGGGCCCTTAACCTTATAGCCAGGACTGAATTCTTTGCTCTGTGTTTTGAGGTTTTTACGGGCATTGTTGTTGTCATGTAAAATGGGCATGTGCTGTAGGATGTGTGGACCAAAATCCAAGGGTTTCTGCCTGCCCAGCTGGTGCAAGTTGCTGGGCAGCACTGACATTTTGTCTGAGCTCCCCTGGCTGTCTTGTGAGCCGTGTGTGCCTGCCGGCAGCGTAGGAAGAAAGGCAGAGTGCTTTCAGTCTGGTTATTTCCTGGAGGGACTATTTTCTTGGGAGGTCAATTCAATTGCCCTTAATGCCTACAACACAGAGTCACCCATTTTACAGTGCGCTCTTTCATTCGTAGATCAGCATGCAGAAGCAGAGCCCACTGTTGCTTATCTGTTTGATGAGCGCACCAGAGATGGAGGCACGGAGATGGCCTGGAACCATTGTGGACAGTAGCACCTGATGTTTCCTGTTGCTTCCCTGTAGCCTCTAAGAAGCACACACAGGCATCTTCTCGTGAAAAGGAAACCCACTGAGGGCCTAATAAATACAAAAACCACCTCTTCCTCAAGAAAAGCTTCATTTGCAAATAGCTGGGGAATGGGATTACTTTTCTGACCACCCTAGAAGACACGACACCGCCCAGAGAGCGGGGTGAGGCTAGTCTTATGTTAAACTTCAGCAGATTGGATTACTCTCTAGGGGCACTTAAATTTTGTATATCGCCACTGGGAAGAAGGAAATGCATCCGTAAAATGGATTGGATTGATCTCTGTGATTCTTCAGCTTTTCTGTTAACTACCTTAAAGATGAGGCCATTCCATGAGATGAACCTCACTGCCCTTCAGTGCAGGTACCTGAAGCCTCCATCAGACAATGTCTGACACGAGCAGTCCGAGGGACTGTCAGATTATCCCCTTTAGAATAATCATTTCAGATGCTCCCAGCCGTTTTAGGAATGCACTCTGTACTACGCATGGAAAATTGGACCCTTCCTTTTTTTTTTAAGCAGGTTTATTTTCTCATTCACCATCTTATTTCTTTTGTGCATCTGGAATTCAAAATAAATAAATGGCTTTATATTGTTCCTGATTGAGGGCACTTGTTATGCAGCTAATTTTATTTTATCCTTTGAAAAGAAAAATGATACAAATACCTTTTTTTGAATGTGTGAATAAGATGAGCGGAAAGAATCTAAATTTAATGGCCAAATCTGGGTTGCCTTTCTGCTGTAGTAAACTCAAGGGAATCTGCCTAAGTAACTAATGTGCACAGAATCAAGCTTTAAATGTGGCCGTTTTACCTGAGAGAGCCAAAGGACTTCCTTAATGGCACTCATCATGAATCCTGCACAAGAGAGAGAGAATGCTGCTATGTATGCAGATAATATGTGATCATAAACTGCGAGTAACTGCGTGATAAAAATGACTTTTGGTTGCCAGCACAACCCATAAGAGCTCCAGGATAGCTACTGGGGCATTTCTGTAGCCAGAGTGCTGCGGAGCATCCCTGATAAACTGCCTCTCTTGGGCCAAGTTCTGTTTTTTCCAGGTAGAGCACAAAATGTTTGTGACACATGCCTGTCAGGACCGCTCACCTCTGCTTTGCAGGTAATCTCTAACAGTGTAGGTGGTCAGTGTGAAAAAATGCATTGCAGCCTTGACTTTGTTGGGGCAGAATTATGCTCTGAGTCACAGATAGAATATCTTAATCATTGCTCTGTACAACAAATATCCAAAATAATATTTTCTTCTTAAGAAAAGGAGAAATCTTATTTCTAATCACTCTTGAGTCATTGACGTGATTAGAATAGTGACGGAGGCTGTCCATTCCTCACGTAACTCCTACTGATGTTTAATAACTGATAATACCATTATTCATTTCCTTTATTATGGGCGCTTGGCTAACATAAATATTTGTTTTGTGTAATTAAAATGAATTAATGTATTCCCAAAAAACATGTATTAATTTAAAACGACTCTTAGTAAAACCAATTAAACAACAAGTAATTGTTTTACTTTGTATCAGTAGTTTTAAATTGGCTTTTTAAATTGAGAAGCAAAATATAGGACAGCAAACGCACCTGTGTTACTAATTAAGCAGCCCACATTGAAAACTAACAAACAAACAAGAACACTTTGAAATAATAACGAGTGAATTCCAATTCAGTGTGCGTTTTAGTATTTGTTGTGTCCACAGATAATGCCTAAATCTCATCAACCTCAGCGAGACTTCAGCAGTTACAAAATGTCAGCATGTACTGCAGGACTGTGCTGAAGCATTAAGGCCCACAGTGGGAGTCCTTTGGGAGTCAGCAGTTACATTAGCACAGAAGAAAGTAAGCTGCTGTGGTAATCTTTAATTTCTTTTCCCACATCTTTACACGAATTCCCTTTCATCAAGTGCTCTAAAGCAGGTACTCAGACAGGTGTGACTGGCAGACATCAGTCCCCCTGTTTCCCCAGAGCCAGCTGGAGACACTCCATCCTCCACGGCCCATTTGGTTGGGAAGAATGCTCTTGAGTTTCTTGGTTCTCTGAGACACCCAGTTGATGTTACAGAGGAAAGCCTGCATCAGATACAGCTTGTGCCAGTGGGAAGAATCATCTTCTCAAGCTCTTGAAGCACAAGCATGTTTGCATGCTGAGAACTTCACTTGCTTTACAGTAGCAATGACTGTTGTTTTTTTTTTAACCAGAAACAAAAAATGTGTTAATTTAAAAAATAATGAAATTATTCAGTTCAAAATATTCTGCAAAGCCATCCCAGCCTTCTTTTTCTTTCTATATTTACAAAGTAATAGAGATCCATTTTTCTCCTCCCCTACAAACTCAATGGTGATGCTAATTAGCCACATAAGAAACAAGGTGTGACTAATTCAGACACCTGGAATACCCCAGCAATTACTGGGAGAATGTTTTAAGGTGAAACTCCCAAACTCCTTTGGGAATAGTGGGGGATGGGATCTGGGATAGGATCAAGCTATGCAGGAGGTTTCTGTTGGTTAATGTGCTGGTTTGAGCATCTGCTCCCTGCATTCATTTTGTGCTGCAGTAATTTTGTCTTGGGTAGAAAGGAGTTAAAGCCAGATTCAGGCTGAATTTAGTCTTTGCAGAAAACTTGTGTGGCTGTTCATTTCTGTACTGGCCCAAGGCTAACCTTGATCTGCTTGCACATCCCATGGGAAAGGTGGCAGCCTCTTGGCCAAGTCCCTTTGTGAGCCAATGCGCTATCAAATGGACTGTGACTATCAAAACCTCATTAGCAGCATCACTTGGAGTTATCTGTATACAAATACTGGTGAATTAGGAGGTAAATGTATTCTTCAGCAACTGCATAATTTTACAGATTCATTTCCAAGCAGTAGCATACTTTAAAAATTAATCTCTTTTAAATGAAATGTTCATTTAAAAATGATGTTTAATGAGATCTAATGCATCCTGAGATGCTGGCAGGAGAAGGTTTGTTCTGCAGCTGATCCTAACAAAGGAGGGTGGGGAGGTAATTAACTAAGACGATCAAACTTTCATTAGTACTAATAAAGCCTGCAAGTTAAAATGTTTTGATGCAAACAACTGCTATTTATGTTTCAAAACACCATTCTTTTCTCCCAGCACATCTCTTAAAGATACTTTCTTGTGTGGGTTTCTAGTAGACACTACATGCAATAGATTTCTTGGAAATAGAGTTTAACCATTAAACATGAGGACATATGTCATTATTTTCTTCGGTTAAGTGCCTGAAGGTGAAGCTGAGTGAATTCATTGCATTAAGAAAGGTAATTATCAGATAATCCTGATTGCCAATATTCTTCTAGCTCCAACAAAAACTGATGGTGGCACAATCTGTGTACACAAACATCTCATTTTTCCTTTATGACTTTGATTTAGGTTTGACAGCAGTATATAGCGATGTTGTTTTTGCATTTTCCTTGTAGTATTTCTGCTGTATTTATCATCTTTTTTTTTTTTTCTTGCTCATTCCCACAAATTACACTTCTTTTACCAACTCTTTTTCCTTAAGTAATAATTTTACGGTCAAATGGATTGCTGTGCATTAAGGGCTGGAGGGAAAAAAATTGGCAAATTTTCCAGTAACAGATTTTTTTTCTTCCTTTCTGAAAGCTGAGGTGTAAGTTTGTCACAGCTTTCACAAATCTTCTTTCTCAGCAGTCATGCATCAAAGGCTTAGAACTGCAAATGAATTATTTTGATTACTGCTGCCCTAGGATGATCTGCAGGGATGGGAGGTGGAAGGCTTAACTGCCGTCCGGTCTTGCTGGGCCAAATCCTGCTCCCAAGGAGTAAGGCACTGGGTGTTTGCCACTGGTTTCAGTGGGGAAGAATTTGGCTCACAGAGAGCAGACATTTTTATTTAAAAAAAAAAAAAAAAAAAGTAAAAATTAGGCTCTCATGTGCACATAGTAGTTGACTCCCCCAGTTTTATAAAACTTAACATTCTTCCTCCTTATACAATGCCAGTATTTAGGTAAATGGAGAAGACAAAATGAAGAACGCCTATGGAGAAATAAAAAAAAAAAATTGAAGTAAAAAATTATTTCATGATACATTTACATCATCAGAGCCACCTTTTCCTTCACCCTCTGCTTTTGTCTGGTCCTTACAAGACTGACTGCTGCCTCACCATGGGGAAGACCTAAAGGTGATGGCAGGGATAGAACTAGCCTGAGCCTCCCCAGAGTAGTCTAAGCTGAACAGACTCTCCATTTGCTGTTGCATTTTTTTAATCAGTTCAACAGATTCCATGCTAGAAGACACATTTCTATTTAATTAGTTTTTCTGTGGTGTTTCTCAGCTGTTGGGAAAGGAGGTTGGGACAGGAGTAGCTTCTGGCACTGGAAGACTCTGTGCATCTGTCTCCATCTTCCATCCAGTAGAGGTTCTAACCAACAGAGGTTACCTTTCTTGTGCTTGTCCTCTGGCCCTTAAGGAAGATCCTTCCTTCCTTCCTTTCAAAGCAATCTTCGAACAAACCAGTGTCTTTTTATCCCGGGGGTATCCATTTTGGCAAATAACCTCCTCATCAGTACCTGGTGTTTGGAGCCAGTCTCTGTGCCACTGTTAGGTGCATGGCTCTCAAAGGATGGTCCCAAAAACCATCCTTTCCTTTCCCCTTTCCTTTCCCCTTTCCTTTCCCCTTTCCGTTCCCCTTTCCTTTCCCCGTTCCTTTCC